>OMNW01007944.1:18408-61392 GCA_900303245.1 Selene dorsalis
ATTGGCAGAGGCTTATTTTTTTTATTTTTTTTTTTTTCCGCTCTGGATGTCCAATAATTAAGCTAATGATTATGGTTCATTGAGAATGAAGCAGCTGAAGGTGAAATTTACTGAAAGATTAGATCTGAGTGATTATCCCTGTTATGGCAATGTGACAAATACACTGAGTGAGCGTGATTGTTGTGGCATATTTGAAATGAGTGTAAATGAATCGGGGGAGGGGGACACATGCACAATGCATCATAATAATGCACTGACTATTAAAGACGGTGATTTCTACAGCACAGTTTCTAACAGTAAAAGTTTTTCAACTCATTTACAAATGGGATGGTACACGGTACACACACACACACACACACACACAAAACATAATTCATTCATTTATTTAGACAAATAATGTGTTTGTAAGCCTTGTATATTTACTTCAGTTTTAAGGATTTATGAAGTGCATCAATATTTTAAATGTACAATTACACGAGAGCAGACAAGGGAATGAGTTTCATTATAAAAAACTAGCATACAGTTATCATAGATTAGAACTGAATTTGCATCGGAGTTTTGACATCAACCCTCTGATTGATTTTATGTCTTCATAGTGGCTTTTCTTTCTAATTTTCTGTTTTCATTTTTTATTTAAAGTCATTTAAGTCTATTACTTGTTTTTCCAAGATTTTGGTCACATGCAAGAACCTGTAAACACCACACTGACATATTATCACCTTATTACACTGAAATGGTAGAATGCTACAAACATTACCATTAGAATAATATTCATCTATAACCCCTGTCTTGCTCCCTACCAACTCTTGAAGCCAATGTCAGGCTGCATACTAGTTAGCATCCAATGAGATTATGAGAAGTTTTTACTGGAAATGAAATTGATGAATTCAAGGCAAGGTGCTGGACAGACAAACTAAAACAAAGAGTTGAAACATGCTAGAAAGCAATAGAACTGAGAACTTTGTGCAAACACTTTGTACAATGCACACAGTCATTTCAACCATTCCCAAGAAGCAACACTGGATAAGAAGACTTACTGTTTAATAGTGCCTGTGGTGAGAGCACTAATGATCCACTGCAGGTCCAGAGTCTTGAATGGGATCAGCACTAGACTGGTGTTGTTGTCCAGGTCTATGGCACTCTCTGGATACATGACATGATGAGTTGTTCTGGCACCCACGTCCTCCTCAAAGCCGCCGGTGGGAGCCTGGTTCATTCTGCAGGGACATTTTTATTTCTGGGTTATTTTTCTCACATTCTTCTTCCCCTCTGTTTTTTTTTTTTTTGATAACTTGTCATTCTCATAATTTCCAGGACAGCTGAAAATGGGTTATTTCACCCATGTGCTTCAAAGATGGCTTTTGTTATATCAATCTACAAAGGTCATTCACACGGAGAAATGAAAACCAGGCACGATCACCACTTTCAGAAAAAAATATAAAATACACTAAAAGCACGATCCGTCCTGCTCTCGCCATGTTTTGGACATCCACACTGCAATTCAGAACAATCCATTGTCCATTTAGAGTGCAACAATTACTGCTTGGCAAGCTTGATGAAGGATCTCTATTATTATGTCCAACAATACTCAAGCTGGAGCAGTAATTGGTGGGAACATGGTTTCCACAGTGGCTGCTGTTTTGTCAGGGGGAGGTGGTGACACAGAGGAGGAGAAATCATGGAGCTGACCTTCCATGTGACTAGCATCACCTGTTTGGGGCATCTGGGCAATTTTACTTTGCTCATTACTGACTCTCAGATGACAGCTATATAACAACTTGACATTTCCTGCCTGAGCCTGTCAGAACTCAAAATGACCTCCTGCAGAAGGCATTTTGTTTCCCTGCTAGTTACAGTTGATGAGATTTTTTTTTTTAAATCGCCATGACATTGCAGACTGGGAAGTAACTCCATACCTGAAAGACCTGGGTAAATACAGCCAAAGTTAAATTAACCATGAATAGAAATAATGACCACATTTCCCCACTGTAATAATCCTGCATCAATGGCACCTTGAATATAAAATGTTGTGTAGTTCTATTTGCAAAAAAACAAAACAAAACAAAACACACACACACATAATAACTCACAAACACAATAAGAACTTGTGAGTAATTCTAAATTAGCATATTTTTAACAACTGAGGGCAAACTTTCAAGGAGGTGATCTTGTTCCAGCCCCAAACAAAGTTTGCAGTTTATTTTGAATAGTTTATTTTGAAAGAGCTCTGAACTTGTTTATGGTGTTTATGTTCCTGCTCCTATCATACAGTCTGATCAATGAGTGGAGTCAGCATTCTCACATGGTTTGTTATGATGTATTTTGATTCACTTGAATTTTCCTCCATGTGAAGGCAAAACTGCACCAGTGGGAAAAGCTTAAAAATCCATCAACTGAGTCAGACCAGAACTAACGAAGTTTACAAGTGAAAAGTCCAATTATCGCCCTCTTTTTGCTTTGTTTTGCCTTCTGCTGACAACATCTGCCTCCTAGATGACCCCTGTTTGTGCCGAACTGTGTCTGCCTACAGCTGTGTGCTGTAATAACCAAAACAAAGAGCTCAAAGTTGCTAAAATGCTCTGTAGAGCAGATGGTGACTTGCAGAGTTGGGTGCCACGCATTTGGCTTCAAAACTTTTTCTTTCAGCCTCTCAAAAATATTGAATTCTGTCCCTGATAAAGAAAAAAAAAGTTCAACTGAAGGCTTCATGAAAGAGAAACTTAATCAAAATGAAATATTAAAGCAGCTTCTAAAACAAGAAGGATGTAGCGATGCCAAACCGCCTTTAATGCAACATCAAACTAAAGCAATGCTACAGCTGTGAAATAGTAGGAAGGCCAAAGGAGAGAAAGTGTCGTGTCAGCGGCAGTGAAGCTGCTGCATCAGATGTGTCTGTGGGTGTTGGCGACACTGGCACTGAAAGTTATGATATTGCATCACCAGCTGTTGCATTGTGGGGCGGAGCGTGGAGGAGAGTAGTTAAGACCATAATGATGCATCATTTTAAATGATTACACCTACAAAACAAACAGCGGAGCCTGTTCCAGAAACGGAAAGAAAGAGGAGAAAGAGTGATTGTCCAATAACAAGTGGTAAGTAGATACTGTTTCTTCTGTCAGCTGTTCGGGGCAGTAAAGCCAGGTTTCTCCACCACTGCTGTAGCTTTGAGAGATGAGCACACCCATCAAAAAACCACCCAGGTTCACGGCTCTGACCGAGCCCGAAAGTGCGATGTATGGAAGCAGAGGATAGAGGTTTTTACAGTGTCAGTTTCTCAGTAGAGAGGAACGCTTCTTAGACAGCACTGTGTGTTTGAGTTCCTCCTGTAGTAGTAACCACAGCATCTGGAGATTGCTCAGCAAATGGATCTTTACTGTCCTTAGCTTATGAAAAAGTACGGCAGTGAGGAATTCATCACTACCTGAGCACATTCAGAGACATCCCGTTAGTTCAGGTCAGTGATAAAAGGTGAGATAAGTTTTTAAGGCTCTTGATTTATAGTAAAAACAATACATTTACATTTTTCAGGTATATCACTTTTAGTCCACTGCACTTAAAAGACAAATATTGTGCTTTTAACTCCACTACAGTTCTTGCAGTGCTTCTAGACACTGTGTGCAACAAACAATCAGATCCAAGTCCCCCGCTGTCAGTCATGTTGTTGTTGCTGCATTTTTGAGCAGCTCAGTTTGAACCTGTCAGCGTCCTAACAATGCCGTTAGATAAATATGAGGCTGAAGAATCTCCCACCGGAGACCACGGTCTGATCCGAGGTCCATGTTTGAAGTTTCAGAGATGAAGACAGATTCAATTAGTTTTAAATCTTCACCACAAACAAACTTCATCACCGCCTAAAAAAAAGAACAAAAAAAAAAAAGAATGACAACAGGTGTTTTTTTCTTTAATGGTGTTTTTACAGCCATTTCTATCAGCTTTGTGTCATTTTCTATAAGCTTTTATTCTACAGGTTCAACAGTCAGTCAGACAGTTGATCCAGAGTCAGAAGGTTCTGTAATAATAATAATAAAAATATAAAAATACAAAAACACGTTGATGTAAAAAAGCTATTTTGAGCTCAAGCGTTTTAAATGTCCTCTGGTCCTTTAACACAAAGTAAAAGTCTGACTCAAGTACTGGAGCAGTGTGCTAAGTGTACAGGAAACTACAGGAATCAAGACTACGCATTTAGACACAATATGCGTTTTTCTTCTATTCTCTTTCTCTATTTCCGCAAAAATGACCAAACTAAAGCCCATTTAGAAAAACAATCAAAAACACACACACAAAAAGCACAGCACAGCTCAAAGACCTCATCGATTCTGTTTAACACGGGGACACATCTTCAGTGTCTTGAATTTGTCTTGTTTTTCATGCTAGTTGTGAGTTCTGAGATTTGAGGAGACTGTATTGTTAGTGCCATTACTCACTGTAAAAGCCAATGCTGTGATAATATCTAAACCTGTAAGGGCCACCGGAGAAGTTAGCTGAAGTTGAGTGAGCTCAGTGAGCTGCTCCTCCACTTAATCTTGAGGGGGCGTGTTTGTCAACTGCTCTAAGGAGGTGAATATTTCAGATGGGTCCCATTATTATTCAACTTCTGCTCTGACAGCCCCCCCACACACACACTCCCTCCAACCCCTCCTGTAAGCGCTGGAAATTTGTACCAGATGGACTCCAAACAAACTGGAGCAGATGTACTGGGACTTTGAAAAGCCCATTTAGTCCACAAGATGGTTTGCTCCAAGCCTTTTTACCTGGTATACACAACTCCTCGGGAAACGCAGACCACAACAGTGTCAGATGGAGGATGCTTCCATGATGTTTAAGTGGAATAATCAGGATCAACGCTCAAACATTACCTTCTGTCATGAGTTTGTTGTGTCTCTCCTATAGCTTAGACACAAGTCTGTGCCAAAGCAGTACTCACTGTCAGCGGATGAGTGAAATCCAGGGTGCAGTCTTTTTACCGAGAACAGATCTCTTGACTGGTGATTTATAGCAGAACGACACGGGGGCCGCAAGTATGAAGTGCCAGGACTTAAGGAATCAATCAACTCAACTCAATTTTAAGTGACTCTTAAAAGCTCGAATGCAGATGTCAGCTTGAGGTCTGAAGGTCTAAAGAACTGATTTTATTTTTCTCACAGTTGAAGTTTTTCACTTCCATCAGGAGCATTTTAATGTATGTATGTATTTTTTAGACACGGCCTGACTCCAGAGTGGGTGAACACCAGTAAGAACCTGCATGAGATCAAATGGACTCCACCAAAAACATCAATGACTTCACTTCAGATAAAATGATAAATGAAACATCATGGAGGCAGACATTTTCATTGTTTATTAGGTTTCACATATATATGTGGTAGCTCAGCCTGGCCTCATGCTTGTATAAACTGGTGTGGGTGTAAGTCATCAGTTCACCCACCAGTGTGGATTTTTTCCTCCTGTTTGTGCAAGGCTTGATCCTTCATACTGTCTTAAAGTCATGCCACAGTGTTTGGTTATTACAGGGGAACCAGGGTTTGGTATTGGTGGGGGGTGGTGGTGGTGATCATGGTTTTGCTTGGATGGTCTTGAAAAATGGATAAATTAGAGGATTTCTAATGCTGCAGTAAACAATAACATTTAAGAAATAATTTTAATTAATTGAAACTCCCATGTCTCATATTGAAGTGTCAATATATGCCTGCTTTTATGTGTTTTGTGGATTTGATGGTGGATGAGTAATCAGCAGCAACCAGGCTGCAGAGATGGTTACCAGCATGGAAATGTGTTTTCAGGCACAATGGGCATTTCTTACCCAGAGTTCCCTGCTGCCAGCTACTGCCTGAGCGAGCAATAAGTGAAAGTCTTGCTGCTCCCTGCCACACATCTCTCACCAGCCACAAACAACTCATTTTCTTGAAGGAAAAACACCCTCCACTAACAATCACTTCACAGTAATAACACATAAGGTGGTATATGACCTGAAATTTCTCCCTCAGTGCTGAGTTTCATTACTTATATAGCCTAGGTCATTGAAAGCCTCTTTCTCTCCTTTCCTTCCTGAAGCTGTTCCTGGTCCTGACACTTTTTCTTTTAATGACATAAATTGGGGCACAGTGGTGCAGTGCCCCAGTGCATGCTTGGTTTCTCTCCATCAAAGACATGGCGGTTAGGTTAATTGGCGACTCTAAACTGCCCATAGGTGTGAATGGGAGTGTGAATGGTTGTTTGCCTGTATATGTTAACCCTGCGATAGACTGGGCTAACAGGGTGTACCCCGCCTATCGCCCCTAAGTCAGCTGAGATAGGCTCCAGCTCACCCGTGAACCTAGAAAGAATAAGCGGTATAGAAAATGAACGAATGAATGAATGAATGACATAAATTACTCACACATTCACATGAAAGTGTCTGTGCTGGTGAAGCCTGCCAGTGTGGGTTAGCCTAAAGAGAAACAATGAAGATAGAAGCAGCTCTGTATCTGATCTTTCACTTTTATGTTTTGGTGAAGGTGGGATTCAAAGGCAGTTTTAAAGAAAGACTAGGTCAGAGGATTCATTAAATTCTAATAGCGCAGCTGTATCAATAAAGAACTTCATAATACATAAAAACACCATTTACAGTAACGCCAGCACATTTCACTACGTGTATTAACAAATGTCTTTGATGTTTCAGCCATCTGTTGGCCATATAAAGAATCTCTCTTTCACATCATGGCAAGGTAATGAATCACCTTTGATTCATGAAGCAATTCATTTGCTGACTTTTGCGGCACATTTGATCATTTAGTGTGGGTCCAGATGTCTGAATCACTGCCCACATCCTGGATTCATCCAGTGACTCATATAGGTTTGATGGCTCCTGCCAGGTGGACAAAAAATTAGAGCTCTGTGGGTATGATCAAGGAAGGGTTACTCTCCCACACAGTAGCTTGCTAGACATCTGGCAAAGCTCATGAAAGAAGAGGGCAGAAAGTGGCAGCGCTGAGGTTGATTGCTGTGATAAACTTCAGTCATCTGCTCCTGGCAAATGCTCCCACAGAAGTTAGTACTTAAGGCAAGTGATAGCGAGTTGGAGAGATATTGATTTTAATAGGAAACATCGATCTGGACTAAGTGGTTACCAATATTGAGAGAGTCAGTCTGTCAGAGAGTACAAATATCTAGGAATTTAGCTTAATGAATCACTTGCATTTAAACATCATATAACTCATCACCTTGTTTTAGCTGAGACAGTCCTTCTATTAGTCTGAGGCTGTGGTGATATTATCTACAGATGTTGCTGCCTCCATTCTCAAACCTACAGACTCTGTTATGTATTCATTACTGGTGATCTCTATTACATTCACCATTGCAGTCTGTATAACAGTGTTGTTTGGTCCTCTCTGCCACAGTGTGATAAACACTCACTTTTTCAAGCCCTAAAGCCCTTATTGGACATTCAAGACCACAGGACCCAATGAAACTCACTCTACTAACTGGCTTAAGCTTCAAGTCCTGTGGCTTTATTCTGTAGTTAGAAAATCTTCGGTCTTTAGTTTCGGTGAAACTAAAACTGCTTCACTAAGATGGACGTGGTGTCTATGATGTTGCCCACCACTGCAGTTTTGGGCACTACAGGCATACGCTTCACTTTTTTTGACTCCAAAATGTTCCATCTTCTTTAGATTTTTTTTACATTTCTATATATCTGAACATCCTTGAAAATGAAGGAAACCTCAATGATCCTTGAGAGTTACATAAATAAAAGAGAGAAATGAGAGGGATTCTGTGTCAACTCAAAATGAGCTTCACTTGCTGCTGACTCTTTATAGGGCAAACAAAACAGAATATCTCCCAAAACTAAATCAGCCACTAATTTTTGAGCTAAATAAAAAAAATGGCAATGCACTTTGATTGTTAGGTTATTGATCTGTGGGCACAGAGATTCTGTTTGTGTTGGTATTTTAATTAATTTATGTCTTCATAGTCTTCCCAGTCGTTTGTCAGTTTGACATTAAAAAATTAAAGGGATCATCATGGATGTGGGCCAATTTCTATTTTACAGTAAGGCCTGACTGTTCAGACTCTGCCTGGGTATTATCATTTCTGTGATGCTAATGATAATTAATATCATCTTTAATGTCAGGACTGTTTGCCTGGCAGCAGCCTGTTGGATATTATTTGCCTGATAATTATTCATCCCAAAATGCTCAAAGTCAAGGCCCACGCTTTTCCTTAACACAGCCCTGTGCTTCATGGTCAGGTCAGATTATGCAGCATGTAATAGCCAACTAACACTTTTAAAGGTCAGTGGTGTTTCAGGCCTGTGTCATTTATTCTCGCGCTCACTACTTCTCCACTGTTACCGCCGTTCTCCTCTCGTTTACCCAAGTGTGTCTCTCCAGTTCCAGCCCACTGATAATCATGATGAGGAATGAACACTTTATACATTTTTATGAGGTGGGGCCAGAACAAGGCAACAGATGAGATGAAGGCGCGGGGTCTCAGGTGTGGTTTTAAAGCTTGAGACTTTGTGATTAAGAGGATGAATACTAAAGTTGCACTCAGTGTGGTACTGAGTACGGTGCCTATTAGCTACAGACTCCGCAACCGCAGCTTACATTATTAACTCTCTCTATAAGACGTGGACTCATGTAAACCAACAGATACAGTGGACATCTTGTAGGTACATAGAGCAGGATGGTGGAATAGATTCTTGATCTGTTGAGCGGTAGTAAACTCACTGCAGGGTTAGCTCTCGGTCAGACTGCCAACAACAGTGAATGTTTATTTTACTGACTGCCTAATTCCCAGCACTAATGATTATTACACTCAACAGGCTTTCACTCAGCAAGCAGTACAGTAGCTGCACATTTTCTTCCTGCAGTCTAATTACTCACCTTTGGTTTCACATTCTAAGAAGCAATTTACTCAATATGGCTAAAGTGCAAGTTTCATTTAGACTGTTTATCTTTTGTTTTCTTTCTTTCTTCTTTTTTTTCTAGTGTTTTTGGGGTTTTTATGCCTTTAATGTGCAGGACAGTTGGAGATAGACAGGAAATTGGGAGACAGAGAGAGGGGGAATGGCATGCAGCAAAGGGCCACCTGCTCAACCCACTGAGCTACATGATGCCCCAAACCCTCATCAACTTACACACACACACACACAAGGCACACTGAAGTAACAGCTGAAATTACAGCCTACTTACTACTTACTTTATCCCAGTAGTGATGGAACAGGCTCATATATTATGTTTAAATTGTTAATGTGATAAATAAAAGAATGTGACTCTTGAAATTAAGCCACAACAATCAGCTAGAGAGACAAGTTTGGATTTTATGAACCGAGAAACATTCAGTCAGAGCTGGTTGTTTCAGAGCAGAGCTTCCTTCTGTCCATGAACAGACTCCAGCTGCAGAGAGGACTTTCACCAGACAACAGTTTAATTAAGTCTAATTTACTCATGAAATTAACATCAGTTTGTGACATGATGTGTCGCGGGCGATGTTTGTCATCTGGTAAAAGACAGTCATTGATGGCTAGAAACAAACAACCGATGACCTTAACTGTAGGCCTACATCATTGCTTTGTAAGCTGCTCTTTGCTAATGGCAAATGGTGACAGACTTTAGTGATTTCATCTACTTCTGCCAGCCTCACTGTTTTAACTCTCACCACTCACACTCTTATGTTCAGTTGAATGTGAATGCTGCACTGTGGGAGCCCATCTATCAAACAGGAGAGCTACACTGCAACACTAATGGGCTGAGGTGGACAAAACAGAGATTATAGAAAGAGGAAAGAAGTCAATACTGATTCGATAAAAAATGCCAGGATAAGACCAAATACTGATTCTTATCTATATCATATCAAATGCCATACAGCCCAGTTTAAATAAACTATTCTTGTACAAACAGTGGTTTGTAAATTCTCTGTTTGCTAGAAATCCAACAGGCTAATGAAATAAATTAGCCAGAATTAGTAACTGCAGTATTTCTGGACAAAGATGGATTTATAGCTGTGCATTATGAACGATGGTATAGCTTCAGTTAGCCCTGAGAACAGGATTGATATTACAGCATGATTCTACCTGATCACATACCACAGAGCTATTAGAGCTGCAGTGATACGATCCACAGGGTTGTAACCAGACTGAACCATAAATCAACTCCTATGCTGTAGGTGTATGTAGCGGGACTTGCATTAAATATGAATAAACTACTATACATAGCCAGTGGTAGCAATAATAGTGGTTTACTTAGACTACCAGTCTTGCTGAGAGCCTCAGCAGTTGCATTAAAGGAGAAGTTCCATTTTTTACAACCTGGACCTTATTTCTAGCATAAAATACGTTCATTTACTCACCCGAACAACTTTGGTGTAACTTGGAGTCCTTCGGAAGATATTTAGATCCACTCGTGATCTACGTATATCCATATAATGGGAGCTGTTGGGGCAACGATGCAGCGTCTAAATAAGACATTATCTGCTGTGAAACTCCTTCATTTCACCAATATGTTGTTATGAGTCACTAGTACTATTCCCCCGTGAGCTCGGAGCGGCTTGGAGTTGTGTTGTTGTTGTCATCCGGGGTTTTTTACACGGCTTTTCACTGACCTATGACTTCGGCGGTGGCATGGAAGTGACGTCATTGAGGTCGTAGGTCAGTGAAAAGCCATGTAAAAAAACAAAAATATTGGTGAAATGAAGGAGTGTCGTGGCAGATAATGTCTTATTTAGACGCTGCATCGTTGCCCCAACAACTCCCCTTATATGGATATACGTAGATCGCGAGTGGATCTAAATATCTTCCGAAGGACTCCAAGTTACACCAAAGTTGTTCGGGTGAGCAAATGAACGTATCTTATGCTAGAAATAAGGTCCAGGTTGCAAAAAACGGAACTTCTCCTTTAACAATACACACCTGCTGAGCATTACTGCTCCTTCAGGACAGACCACATTGACTCGGTATCAGAAACGCTGAGATGGACACCCCAGACTGGCACTAGAGCTAGCTGGTTAGCATGCTGATATCAGCAGTAGAAATAAATGATAAAGGCAAAATAAAAGCGTTTTGAAGTTTAATGCCTAATTCACATGTCTTCTAGATCAGCTCTTAATGCTAATCTTGGCTATGTAGCAATAGTAGAACTTATAATTATTGTGCCTACATGCTTGTCTCTTTAAAATACATGCTTGACTTTGACTTAAATTGTGAAGGCTGATTTAATTTCCCGCTGAAGAAAACACTTACTGACACTGATGTAAGGGTTGGTGTTTTATTCTTGTTTCACTCTGTCTAGTTTGAAAAAAAAATCATTTGAATTCATGTCACAAAACGGACGTTTGATGGATAGCCTTTGTTTCTTACAGTGCCCCAGTGACACATGGCTATAGCCTTAGGCAATCAAGCTCCTGAACTCCATTGTTCTTTGTGTCATAATAACAAATAGGTTCACTGAGCAAAGGACAAGTGTGATTGCAGTGGGCAGGCACACATGAAAATTAGGTAATTAATTTGAAATTTTTAGACATTTGGGGCCTTTTAATGCCCTGCTTTGAAATAAGAGCAATAATAAGCAGGAGGATTTATGCAAAAACAGGGTTGCAGGACTTCTGTTATTGCTTTAGGCAACTGACTACAAACACAGAGAGCAGCCTGTGTGTCCTTACTCAGAGGTTGTTGATGAGTAAGAGGCACTTGTGGGGTGTGTTGTGGTCATTCATGGGCCCTCAGGAACATATTATTACAGTACAGTAACAACACTCTCACAGTGAACAGGAAAAAGTCATGTAAACAGGTTTAAAGATCATCATTACTAGTAGCGTGGCAAACTCAGAAGACGGCTAAAGCTGGAAAGCTTGCGCATTAGTTGTGTGAAAATCCCTGTTTAAAAGCCAATTTCAAACAGGGATTTTGAGTCACAAATGTGATGTGCCTACCTATTACATCTGCTGGCTTTAAGATCCATCTTAATGAAGTTATTTGCAGGGGCTTACATCATCGTGTAGAATATAAGCTTGACTGATCCTCAATTCAGCAGAGTAAATATGAATGATGAGACAATCACACATCCAAGACAGCCTACTTCTTCTCAAATAAAATATGCCGGTGTGCCCATCGAGCATACAGACGTACTGAGAGAATGTAATTATGATCATTTATTCTGTGTTCAGAAGAGATGGTAGTGATCTGACTTTCTGAAAAATCTATTCTGGGCAGAGCATTGCCCTAAAATATGATGCTCATGTTTTGTGAAATAAGTATTCCACACCGTAGTCTTTTTCACTGATTGTTCCAGTGCAGCCTTGCAGCCTGACCTTTTATGGCTCAGCACCACCTTCTAACCAAGCGTGACTCCAAATGTGGTGCCCTGGCTAGAGAAATCAGCATATTTCCATCATGGCATCCCTCTGCAGCAAACTATTCTGCTAATAGCAAAGTAATCACTCTTGTCTTGGTAGTGTCCCTGTCATCTGATAATTGAATTGGTAGACAGTGCCATGCTGCTGTCACAGTGAGTGCTGGCAAAGAAGATAAGTGCAGTAATGTGTCTTTATGCAGAGGCAACATGTCACGGCAGGTTGACAAAATCACAGTGTGACAAATTAAGAGCAAACTAGAGTGCTGCGCAAAATTTGCTTTCAGATATTTAAGCGGCTCTTTGGTAAGTTTCATGATACGATCTGTGTGTCAGCCACATCATCATGAAGCCATGAATTTTAAGACAATGCCCAGTCACCCAGAATACCTGATAGGCTGACGATTGCCTAGGCCTCCATTAACATCATCCCCGGCTTTATCCACAGCCCCAAGATACACTTCATATATTTTGTTGCAGTTTAAGGCTGTGAGTGGAATGAGTCCATATTTGCTATTACACAGTGGTACACCATATTCATTTCCCAGCATTTCAGAGTGCAAATTTACATAACACTTTATCTGTCAGTGATGACACAAACACAACATAACTTTCCAAAACCTCACCATGGTAAAATAAATAGCAGGCAGTAAATGAATGGGAAGGGAGTCATACTTTTGATAAATCACATTCATTATAATAATATCCATTTTAATTTGTTTGCTTGCCTCCAGTCACCTGTGACTCTTAACGGATAAAGATGATTAGGATTAGAGTCACTTCTCAGTTTTAGTTAGAGGAGCTATTTGTAAGTTTTTCTGTAGCTACTTAGCCATGGTTAGCATCGTTGGCTGCTTATTTACCAGTCTAGAAGAAATACTGCAAGCAAAAATTGCACGCTCAGAGTCAAACTTCATTCCTTTATTCCTTTCATTCTCTATTAGGTTTGCATTCTAATCATCTAGGCTCACTATACCCTCGAATCACTTTTTAAAGATGTTTGACTAAACAGGACACAATATTTTCCATGCACAGATGTGCAGGTCATTGAATATGATTTAGCATAAAACTTTTAAATCATATTTTAGTTTTTATTTGAGAAAAATAGAGTAATTGTGTGACAAATTCTCCTATTTTTGTCATTTTCTTTTGATATTTAAAGGTAGTGTGTCCACTGGGAGCTCCTGTAACCGTGCTCCTTTGTTATTTTGATATCAAACACACAGTCAGACGAACCAAGGCATTCAGTTGCCCATACTTGTTCTCAAAGGTTATTCACTAATATATGTAAACAAGCGAAGTACTAACTTGTAAAAAAAATGCTTCTCAGTAGAGACAAATATCAACAGCAACAGTAACAGTATGTGTGGTCAACACAAATCCAGCCTATACTGAAATCTGTGTGTTTTCACATGTTAATGGTAAGGATGCCTATGGAAAAAATGTAATAGCTGTGACAAGTACTTGATGCATTCATTATGCACCATGACTCATGTCCATGCTTATTGTCTTCGTCTCCATTGTGTTGCATTATTTAACTGACTTGTTTGTTTTCACTGTATTATTCATGCAGGTACCACAATTACAGTGTGGTGGTGACCCTCACCTTGATGTTCCATTTTCCATTACAATTAACTGATCATGATTTGAGACAACTGTGTTCTGGGCCACTTTTGTTTGTTGTTTGGTCTAAATTGTTCTCTCTTATCTCCGCTCTGTGTCTGAGCTACGGGAGAGATGAAGTGTGATTCCCTATCTCTGTGCCGTCAACTCCATAAAGTTAGCTCCAATTTCACATTACCAGATAAAACCATTGACTTTATGTCTAGAATGTTTTTTGTTTTTTTTTGTCTACAATCAGATACAAACTGAGTTTTCAGATAAGATGCCTGAAAAATTTTAGCGAGCGTGTGCATTGGCCTGTCAATGTAGATGAAAAAAAAACATAATTTAAATCCAATCACAGTTATTACAACTTGGGAGTTCTCATTATTCGTAAGCACAGATCTTATTTTTGTCAGTCAAAGGCAGATGCAATGGCTCTTCTTATGACTCAAATCTATTTTACCAATGCAATCTGCTGAACAAACAAGGGGCTTTAACCAATAGGCCAATGTCGTTCAATATCCATAATAGTCTATAAAGAAGGCTTTCGAGGATGTGGGTGAACTGCACTGTGGATATCTGAAAGGCAGCGGTTTTCCGTCTCTG
Source organism: Selene dorsalis (assembly GCA_900303245.1). Lineage (NCBI taxonomy): Eukaryota > Metazoa > Chordata > Actinopteri > Carangiformes > Carangidae > Selene > Selene dorsalis. The sequence goes on from OMNW01007944.1 coordinate 32,946, forward strand.
CTTACAGCAACTGGACTGTTTTTCTCTTTAGGAATTTGCATATTCCACCCCTGCAGCCTGCGGCTCCATCTACGCACCAGTATTTATTCTAAGTCTTAACCAAACATGCAAAAAGACAACCAAGACTCAGACCTGTGATTTGTCCAGCCTGGATATACTGCATGAACATTGAAGTGTTAAGTCTGTAAGGGAACTGTGTTCTTACACTTAAAGGTCCCAAGTAGCTTAATTTTTATCAGGAAGCCAACAGTTTTGCAGCAGATAGCACACAACACCCCCTCAGAGAAGATCTTGTCATGTTTTCCATCTTTTCCAATTCATTCTCTGCAGAGCTGCAATTAGAGTGACAGATTACAGGGAGCAACAAACTCCTCTCTTGTTTCCTGCCGCCCTGAGGCAGGAAGTAAACATTTAAATACTCACACTCCACTATTTTTCATCTGTTGCTTTGTTAAGATACCTTTCTTAAGTATTTATGAAGTGCAGAGTGACAATGTGTGAAGTCAAATCTCCCATCACACTTCTGAGCTGAGTTCAAACTGGGACAAAGCAGAGATCTGACAGAGAGAGACGGTAATACAAAGCACAAAAAAAAGAAAAAAAAAAGAGTGTTTTGTCTTGTGTTTCTCTGCCAGATGAATGAACTAATTATAGAAGGCACATGACAGGACTGATGGGTGACAGACGATGCAGCTAGTGTGATTACATGATTGTCTATATGCACAACAACACAGAGCCATTCAAACGAAAACTTATCAAGTGAAAACTAACTTCAGTTCCGTTCAGTCTAATGATCAGTGTTTGGGGTGTTGAGGTGGCCTGGTGGTTCAATTATTCATGACTGTATGTTTTCCCTTTCCCCCCTCATCTCCTGTCATCTCTCAAACATGGTAAAAATAGAAAGCATGGCATAAGAGCTTAAAACATTAACATTAGAACTGGCACAGCATGAAAATTAAAGGGTCCTGGTCCCTCAAAAATCTGCTATGACCATTAAGTCACTGACACACAGTGCTGCAGCAAACCTATGGTTTCACCCCCAAATCAAGTGGGTTAGATAATCTGACAAACTTCATCATTTACTGTGGTTGGAACAGCATCGTCATAATCAACAGAAGTTTTAACCAAAGCCACAAAAATAAAACTCAGTATGAACAGAAAATGGAAATGAGACTTGAATCCAAGAGAGTAAAAGGATTCTATTGTCAGTGAAAAAAAATGAGTAAATACCACTGCAAATGTCAAGAGTGTGTGACTGTGTTATTCTTGCAACCGCACTAAAGACTGAAGCGCTAACTGACCTTATGATGAAATCACTGGAGTCGATGAGGCTGCCGTATTGGGATCCTTTAAGGTTCCCAGAGTTCCCCACCACAGCACAGGACCTGCAGCGCTCGGGGCTGGCGTCCATGTAGAGCACCTCATCAGGGATGACTTGGAACAGCTCCTCCACCACTTCACTGAAGTTGGCCGGCTGCCTCTCTGACTGCAACCACTGGTGACACAGCAGAGACAGGCCTCAGAGACAGCCGTGGCTCTAGGGCCACTTTAAGTAGAAGTGATTGAACAAGGGCAGCGGAGCTCGAGACACCGAGCACATTTCTGAAATAACCTCAGGGGCAGCTTAGCTCCGTCTGTGGGGGCTCTTTTGGCCTGGCCTTCTACTGGTGGCTTTGAACTCGGAGAGACAGCAAATAAATGCAGGAATGTGTGCGAGTCTCTGTATGCTGTTACATATTGTGCCGTGGCAGCTGGAAACAGAACGGATACAGAATGTTCTGCTACAGTCTCACATGAGCTTCAATGCAGAGTTACAGTGACTCACAGTCTAAATATTTTTATGGCGCCTTTTCCTCCGTGCCAAGTCTGGAGAGATCCTGAAACATTTTTACATTACATTTGGCACCGAAAAGGGTAAAATACAGCTTTTAGTCCCGACAATAAAACTAATTATATATCAGACACGTTCCCTGCCTAATGAGAAGCTCTCCTTTCTACACATTGCACTTAGCGGTGGACCATGTAAGCTTTGACGTCTCACTGGAACAAAGAGCCCAGTACACCTGGAGGTCGTGCCCTTGCCTCGCAGCAGCACAGCTTGGACCATCTGGCTGGACTCGCGTCGATACGTGACACTTGCCTCATCAGGCTCCCTGTGAGGAGCACATCCTGAAATGAGTAGTGACAGGAGGCAACCTTGCAGTAATTTTTCTATTCTTGCCTCTAATTGGACACAGTGTGAGGTGAATGTGGGAATACGGAAGGCGCTGGATGTCTTCCAGACCAAGGTAGGATAATTGCGTGACATTAAATTTGTCAACAGGCTTTTCTAATTTAGAGAGCTGTACTTTAATAATTGGATGTACAGATAGTACAGTATATATTGGTTTGACAGAATTAAATTAGGGGCTGGTGACTAATTAGGTCTATAGCTGATGTGAATTTTAATTTACAAGAAAGAGGATTTAAAAAAAGAAATTGCTCATAAAACATTTTTTTTACAGCTATTGTATCTATAAATTCTTGGTTACATTTTTTTTTAATCTCCAATGTGTTTTATGATCCCTGTGGATGACTGGCCAAATGTACTTTGCATTACATCCATTAAGGATAATTCCAGTGGACCTGAGCTGAGTTTGAACTGAGGAAATAATAGCACCATTAGATTTTGGGTGTCATCACTGACACAAATCATTCAGGTGACAGGACCCATCACAGGGGGAGACAGAGGTAATAACACCTCCACTGACTGCAGTGTCAGGTTCTAGTAAAAAGCAAAGTAAGTGTTTCTCCTCTGTTTTGCTACCTTCAGTGAATTCCAAAGCAGAGGCTGAGAACGCGTTATCTCTAATTGGAAAGAAACAATTTACTACATGTTTTCTTTATCTAAATAATACCATGAGGTGACCATTAAAGAAGCACTCCAGCAAATTAGTATTACACCTCCATAAAATTGAATTTGCATTTGAGAAACTGATTAAAAAGGAATAGAAATCATAACAGCATGCTGGCTTTCAGTTCCTTGAATTAAACAGGCTTTATGAAGCGCAGTTCACAATAAAACAACTCAATTGCATCCTTTGTTAGACCCTCTTCCTGACTGATTAAAGTCTCATATATTCATCTGATACACATCACCTGCCAGCCAATCAGCAGCATAATAAAGGCCATGATATAGCTGATAAAACACCCACTCGCTCCTCAAACTATTTCTTTATATTCAGTCTTCTTTATTCTTTTTTCCTCTTACTAGTTTTTAATGTTATGCACCAAAACACCATAGTAAATTTCTCATATGTGAAAACCAAAAGGTAAACACAGTATGTCCCTCCCTCTTCTGTCGGTGACTGGAGAAAGGCAGGATAATGAAGACGTTATGAATTGTTTTATTTGAGGGCTACATTTTGTTTTTAATAGACTGTTGGGAAAACTCACATATTCATGAACAGTTTTGCCTCATCTTTGCAGAATATCTGTGATATTTCTGTCAGACTGAAGAGCACAGATCGCTGGGGGCAAGTTAAGAGTGAAGGGTTGTGGTATCAGCTATACATTGACCTCATAATGCAAGATCCTGCGTCCTTCCCCTCAGCCACAGATTTAGGAGAGATGCTGGGAAAAAAACAACTATTTCCATCTCCACCGTCTCACTTGTTAAATGTGAACAAATTGTGCGTGGGAGTTCGCTTCACAACCTGATCCTGGTGAAAATCCCTCGGATTCGAAACAATCAATGTGGCGAAAAACAAACACTTCTTGGGAGCGTTACAGCAGCGTGTGTGATCTCATTTTTTATTTGTTTGTTGTTTTTTTCAGATTCATGCACAGGCTTTGTTTTCAGCACCTCATCTACTCTCACAGGCTGAATTTGCATGTTTCCCTCAGTCCTCTATAGGATCACACTGCAAATACCCCAAAACAATGGCCCATAATCCTTACCTGCCACCATTTAAAGGTTTCATCAGAGAGGACGCTGTTCTCTCTGGTCATCAGAGGGTGGATGGACTGATTGAAGTGCTCGGTGAACCAGGGGTCGTCCTCCAGCTCCGCCACGCACTGCTGGCAGGCGCACGGCCCTTTGGAGAAGAAGTTGTCGGACAGGTGAAAGGCGTACTTGAAGAAGTAGAGCGAGGGGTCCCGGAAAGTGTAACTGAACAGGAACGTCGTGAAGGTAATAACGCAAAACAGCACGGCCAAAGTCCTGATTCTTCTCCTCTTGGGCAGAGTCATGTTGTCACAGTCAGAATCAGTTGGCTGGGAACTCTGGGAGGGCGATGAGCAAAAATAGCCTCATGATAAATCTAGAGTCCCAAAGGTGTGAGGGAAAAAAAACAACCCTGTTGGCCACATATCTCTGTTGTTGAAAAGATCGAGCCCCGTTGTTCTTATCCTCTAGGAAACACAGCGCAGGGATAATGAATATCCTCAGTAAAATCCATCCATATGTTTCCTTTGCAGATTTACATAAACCTGAGGAAGGTAAATCCACTGCCGGGTGCTGTCGGCTCGATGCCTCCTGCTTTAATCAGATTCAGTCACTTTTGCTGACTGTTGGGATGTTGACTCTGCGAGGTCAGTGACTGATGTGTCATTCATTCTTTAATGATCCATCTAGAAGGCAAATAAAAGGACATTTCTGTGACACACACATACAGGAAAACATTAACAGGAAACATCCTCTGAACCCTGAACACTGTGTTGCACTGCTCACTGTTCTAACTTCACAGTACTAATAGTTAGGAAATAAAGCGGTGACATCAGCCCTACAGGTTTCCATGTCTTGTTTTCAGTTTGCTTGTTTATTTCTGTGTGTGTGTTTTATTTTTTTTTAACCCTTTTTCAAATTACTCAGGATGCGTTGCAGTCCCTCAGCTCTTAAAAAGAACATCACACACCAGAAATGTCTGCATTGATTGTGAGGAATATTACAGCTCTGGAACAAACAGGCAACAGTGTTAAGCACCCATCCTGCTGTTAGAGATCTGTCAATAACTGGAAACGGCCTTTGTTATCTGAGGTAAAATAAAAGTCCAAACGTGCAAATCTTTATTACTAACTGGGATAATACCAAACAAGATTCATTAGTACAGTGCCACATAAATGCAGTTTCAGATAGTGTACATTAGGGAAATAGTGCGCTGTCATTTTGCCCCTTTTCTGATGCTTTCACACAGGCTGTTTTGTAAAAGCTTTCCAGTTCCACACATTTTTATTTCCCCCACACCGGCTGTAGGTGATCTCTATATGGAAAGACTGTACTCATCAAATGTGAAAAAACAGACACTGCAATTAAACTGTGGAAAGTATATCTACTGAGTCTCCAGGGCCAACACAAGATTATCAAAAACTGCATTTCCTCAAATGGCCACTTCAGAGTGGCTACAAAGGAAAATGGGTCTCCTCAGACACCAGTGATGAATTTTACAGCAGAAATCAACATGCTTCCCAGCTGGTACAAAAACTGTGTGGATTTGTAATATCGTCTTTCATAACATTCACAGCTGTACAGTGAATTTTTATATAACTCAACTGTTTACATTTTTATCAAGCCTTACGTTTATGTATAATTGAGGTCATAGCTGCTTTGCCAGGTGGGTGAGCAGAGACGTCCCCTCCTCTTTGCACATTTTAGGATTAGCTCTGAGTGAGGGGTGGACACAAGCACTGCCAAGCTGGTGACCATGGAGCAGTTCACTCTGACCTTCAAAACCGTGTTCCCGACCCCTATGGATGACATCCAATCTTTAAATGCACTCTATGATCTACTGTACTAAAACCAGCAGAAAGGTCAAATCAGTGAACACAACACAACACAAAAGTGAGTTTTAGAGCTAAATGTAATAGAAACACTAATATTTAATAGCTCATGGTGGCTCATCATCTCACTTAGACACATAATGTGGTTGTTCCTTCAATATATCTATTGAATAGTATTAAATAATGTCGGGGTTGTAATCAGTCTGCACGATATCAGCAAAATGACTCAGTACGCTGTAGTTCATACACCAGGGGCCAAATGTATAAAACTCTAAATATTTAGATGTAGAAATCCGTGTACGCATGGAAACATGCATATGCTATCTTTCTGTCAGATGTATATTCCCACGTGTTTTTTCCTCATACATCTCAATAATCCTGAAATTGTGCGCATGTGCACGAGTCTTCTGACCATGCCCACAATTCACCATAGATGGCTCCAACATGGATTTAATTTGAGGAGAAATTGCAGAAGCAAGAAAGAAACAGTTGAAGAAGAAGAAGAAGCACCATTTCACAGATTGTAAAATAGAAGCAATGGTTGATGTTTGTGTGCGAGTAACTGGAGGAGGACAGAGAACCCCAGCACTCTCAACGCTTGATGTGCACGCTGTCTCTCCTGATCCACACTGCCATCAGTGGCATTGTGCCAGATGAATCAGGAGACACAGATTCAGTTTCAGTCTCATTACAGTCGGACATGCAATGCGTGAGGCTCTGCATGGTTTGAAAGTTGCGTACCAGTACGCACATTCTCACCGCCCGCAGATTTTTAAACATTTGGAAAAATACGTGGAAAGTGGCATATGCACACTTTTCATGTGTACACGTGGTTTAATACATTGTAGTGGTGCTTCAACACTGCCACTCAAATACACCAAAAATGGAGAAGAGGAGTGGAAAGCTTGCATGTTGTAAACAAGCTCCAAACATTATAAATGAACTTATCATGAGAAGCCATGTCTGTACAAAATGCTGATCGATGCGTGGATGCGTTTCAGGTGCTGTATCTGAGGGACCTGACGAAAGTCCCTCGTTGTTGTTATGTTATGTCTAGCGGTGTAGTTCAGGTTGCAGGTATGAGGTGTATGAGTGTGAAGTGAGTGTGAAGGTATGGAGCCTGTAAATAAAACATACTCATTGCATTTCAGGCAGCCTTTTGTGATGTGTTTATCGTGCAACTTGGTACCGCAATGGCGATGAAAATACGATCGGTCAGCCTTAGCTCAAATAAACACATTTAGTGCATGATGGGTGGTGTGTAGGAGTAAGAACGTGGTACATCTGATAAAGAATGACTTGGAGCTCTAATCAGTGTTAGACCCACTATACAGTAGAGCTGGGCAATTGACCCAAAAGTTACAAAACCAACACTGAGAACCTTTCACTGACTTCATCTTGCTTATATACCTTGAAATGCTCAATTCTTTACCCAGTTCATGAACTGTTCCCTTAAAAAAACATTACCCCTCCTTCACTCATGTGCCTCAGCCATATCCAGCATATAGATCAACACTGAGCCTCAAGCTACAACTATACAACACCCATACCATCCCACAATACTCTGGAGTTTCAAGCCCTTAGAGCAGAGAGGTTTTGAAATGACGTGTTTCCATTAACAACACAGCATGGCAAAAAGTAACACCATCAATTTGTCTAATCACTTGAAGCACATTCAAGCTCCTGAGTACGAGGAGTGCAGGACTTAAAAGAAGAGAGGGACCAGGAAGTATCAAAGTAACCCTTCATTAATCATACTCAAGGTAAAAGTTTGAAATAATCATGATATTGATTTGAAGTTATATCAGCCGGCCCTACTACACAGTCCGCAGAGTGTGATGGAAACATAAATGTGAGAGACCTCACAGGATAAAACAGAGCAGAAGAATGTTTATTTATTTCTGTTTTTCAGACCCTGGCTTTTCACAACTGACAAAGCAGCCGTACCTCCTGGGGTTTCATTTTCACCATTTTTCAAAAGGCTACCTCTCCATTTAACAGGGTCTCGATTTAATTCTGATGTGCGGCTGTGTTTAGGCTTTCGCACATGGTGCTATATTTAGCGAACGGCAGATCCACGTTGGAGATGAAGTGCTATCATCGCCGCACACGGGGTGAGGAATACATCTGAAAAAACAAAACCTAGAAACACTCTAACCTGCCCTTTGCTCTTTAACAATTTCTGAGCCATCCTCTCCAAACAGACGATTTGTGGGGAAACTCCATTATGATGAGAGAAAGGCTGCGGGTCTTTCCTGATTAGAAATTGATCAGGTCATTCAAATTCCACCCTGGAGGAAAAGCAAAGAGGATTGGGTTTAAGGCGGGCTCAGGAAGACTACGCCGAGACACAGCTTGCCTGTTGATTTCTTTCTAGCTATCGGAGCAGAAAAACAAACTGTACAGCTATTTATCAGCAGCCCTGACACAGGCCAATGCACAGGAAGGCTTATAAGTGATCCCGTCTGCTGTTTGCAGCTCTGTAACTCACAGCGCACTGCGGATTTGCATACAGCCCACAGCTGCTTATTGTCTAAGGCAGCGAGGTTGACAAGGATACCTGGGGACACTTATAATGGACACTTCAATGACTACGCCTACTTCTGTAAAGCAGGTTGTTGACTCCACTCAGTTTGAAGCCGCTGGAGGTGATGGACCAGGTAGCTGTGAGCTCAAGCTGAATATATTCTCAAACAGGTGGCAACCCACCCCTTCCTCGCTTTTGACAACGCACCGACCATCATCCCGTTCCCCTGACCTTGTCCGACTGAAGGCTGGCAACCCTGCGCTGATCAAAGTTCGCCATAGCTGAGACAGCAAAGCGTCTGTTCACACTTCAGAGGGGGAGAGAAAGACGGGGGGAGCGAGAGAGAGGGGGGCGGGGGTGGCGAGCAGCAGTGTGTGAGCTGCGATTTTCACCCTAATCTTCAGTTTTGAGACGTCATCAACTTTGCAGGGTGTAGTTACAGTAAAGTGTTTTCAGTCTGTGCTCTGTGGAAATTGTTTTTCTCCCCCAAGCTTACCTCTGCTAGTGGTGGACAATTTACAAAGACAAAAATCTGCAGTTTTGAGGGCTTATATGTATGAAAGAGCTCAGAGAGGTGTCTGTTGAAACGAGCCTCTCAGTGGGCATTAACTCTCAGTAGCCGGCTACTCTGTTACGCCTCGTTACATAAATGTGATGGCAATTGAACATGTCAGGGTAGTGTCACAATGGCACCACGACACAAATCGGACCTGAACGCTGTCACGTCAGCGATAAAGGCTGCAGCAGCATGAAGTGAACGCACAGATAGACATTAGATGCACGGCTCATTTGCCTTTAATAATAACACAATTAGCACATCGGCCAATCATGTGGGAGCAGCGCAACCCCGCAGAGACGGGTCAACAGCCTCAGTTAATGTTCATGTCAAACATCAGAAGTTTAAAAGTGTGATCCCGGTGACTTTGAACGCAACGTGATGACTGGTTGGGTTGAGTTTTTTCCTCCAACGTGCTGATCTCGCGCCCACAACAGTCTCTAGAGATTTTACTCAGAATGGTGCCAAAAAAGACACGAGGCTCATCGAAACCGGACAGCTGAAGGGTGGGAAAAATGTCAACGTCTGATGAATCCGATTTCTGCTGAGGCAGCAGATGGTGGGGTTAGGAATCTGACTGCAGCAGCCTGAATCCATGGACCCAACCTGCCGTGTGTCAACAGTCCAGGCTGCTGCTGCTGGTGCGGATGGTGCCGGGTTGTTTTCCTGACACACTTTGAGTCCTTAATACCAATCGATCATGGTTTGAATGACTCAGTGTGTCTGAGCGTTGTTGCTGACCCTGTGGATCCCTATGGCCACAGTTTACCTCCGGCAGCAGGATGCAGCAGGAGAGAGCTAAACTCGTCTCAAACGGCTTATATGAACGCAACGGTGGAGGTCACTTGAGTCACTTGATCTGGATCCATATAACACCTTCAGGATTATGATAGAACAACAGAATGCATGACAAATCAGCGACACGGAGCAGGGTCTCAGAAGAAAGTTTCCAACATCTTGTGGAATCAGTGACACAAAGCAGCGAGACTGTGCTGAGAGCAAAGAGAGGCTGCACCTAATATTAGTACAGTATTCCTTTTGAAGTGCTCAGTGAGTCTATATCTCAGGTACTCAAGAAAAACACTGATTTACTCTGAAATGAGGATAATGTTCTCATATTAGATCTGTCTTAAAAAATTCCTTTGTGTTGTAGGAGAAGAGATCTTACCAGCTGTCTCACTGCTCTTATTACTGAGGTAAATGTACGAATATCGGTTGGAATATCAATCAAATATGAGACTCAGTTTAAAGTCCTGTAACTCAGGCCTTCTGCGGTGTTGTATTTAATCAAATATGAAGCAATATTCTCCCTCTAATAAACAAGGAAAGTGAAGAGTCAGTGGTTAGAAATGGGTGTGAGCATCTCTCACACTCATTGATTGAGGCTTTAACAGCTGAATAAGTTTTAAAATCCGTCACTGATGCAGCTTGTCAGAGAGAGCGAGAACACTCGTTTTTTTATGAAGCCATTACTTGTAAAGTCAACGCAGCGTTGCCGAGGTTCCTCCTGCGTCCCCGCTGCGCTCACAAAGTGGCTGAACTCAGACCTTCCACTGTATGACTGACTGATAAGACGCCTCGCCTCAATGAATCCAGCATCATTATGCATTCCACATGTGAAAAGAGGCTTCATGTATAAATAAAGTAGCCTAACTGCCCAGTTTTTTTTTTTAATGTGAACGTTATTATGTGACAGAGAGAAATAAGAAAAAAACCCAGTGTCTGCTTTCATATGCTTTCAGTATCTGAAACTGCACCAGATGGGACGAATAAAAAAGAAGATGTTAAAGGCAAGCGAGAAGAAATCCAGAGGGATCCCCTGTGAAATTCCTGCTCTATAACTAATAATATCACTCAGAGAATAAAAAATGAAAAAGCTCCAGATTTTAACATTTGATGGCATCACATCTATGAGCCTTCATGCTCCAGTCTCTGGCTTTGGTGAGGAGTATTTCATTTTCACAGATATTGACTTTCAGTCAGTGCTTTATTTTAATAAAAAGGGAGGCATGGTTATGTTTGCTGCCGGAGCACATAAAGAAGACTGGAGGAGCACGGGGAGACTGAAGGCGTGGGCAAGATCTTTTCACAACATTTGAATAAAAGGAAGAAATTGTTCTGAAATCAGTTCACAGATACAAAAGTGATAGCAGGTCGGTTCTCAGATGCATTTAATTAAACTGAAGGGGGACGGTGCGAAACGACATGCGGCAATATTTTCTTTTAGTGCTCCCATAGCCTTTAATCTAAGATCGTGTTTACTGCAAGAGAAAGCACCAGACTTGAATCTTTTTTATTTCCATGATTCACAGAGGGATAGTGTGGCTCTCGCAGGGCTGGGAATAGTCTCTGACCCCCGGTTTCATGAAACGCTTTCAAAATCCAGTGGAGTGCAAAGTGGTCAAATTTAAAATGCAGCTGTTTATCTAGTCGCTGACATTTCGAAGGTGAGAGGTTTATTTATTTATTTAGTTAGGTGCACAACGGCAATGTGTTGTGTTTTTTTTTTAATGCATTTTTAAACTGCATAGAATGTGTGCTTTTCTAACTATTGATGTTGACACTTCCTGATGTGTGTGTGTGTGTGTGTGTGACCAGTGTCCTCATTCAGGTCCTCAGAGGAAACAAATTATACTTCATCATGAAAAACAGCCACATTCAAAGTGATTGTGTGCTCTTGTTTTAATCAATATTAACACGTTTTTATGTTTTTCCCCACAGTTCCCATGAACACACTATCACTGACAGATCCTATTAAGAGTTCAGCCTGTTATAAATCTATGTTTCACACAGCTTTGTTGTATTATTGTCCAGTAAACATTAAAAACACATCATGAACATGGACACTGTAGTTTTAATGTAAGTGAGTCACGCATACACCGTCCCACTGCCGGTGCACCAAGTGTGTATTAATCCGCAGCAGGAAGTAGTTCCAAATGAATTCATTATGCACTCCTGTTTTGAGTGGTGGTTGGTAAACCCCTGCAGTGTCCGGCTGTTTTGGGAAACTGTCAAGCTGTTTTTGAAAATGACATGAGACTATTTTTGTTGGCTGTTTGAATTGTACCATCCACAGGAACTAGCGATGCGTGGATCACAGTTATATCTGTGGGTACTCTCAGGGCAAGTCGGGTCATAAAACTTCACATTGTGGTCACAAGTGGATGAGTTGCTGATGGGTGAAATAATATATAATGCATGATTGAAAATAATAATTATATTCTTTAAAATGTGAACATAATTTAAGCTTCATTTGAATTAGACTCTCATTATGAGCTTTTAAATTGTTTGTGTTGAGGAAGCAGCAGCGACAGTCAGAATTTTAATGTCACACTGTGTTCAAGCTTTTGTGTCTGTTGCCTGTTGTTTTTTTTTCTTTTTTTTTAAAGTCCACTTCAGTGTCATATGTTATCATATCGCCACAGGGAAATCATGGAAACGTGTGGAGGGGGGTGTGGGGGTGGATTTATGCACACACGTGAATTCAAATTATGCATCACTGATAGTAATCAATAGGCTTGAGCTGATAGCTATATAAAGTAGTACAGTTATGAAGTTTGGACTAATGAATTATTATCCATTGCTGGGGGCTGACTGAGAACCCAGGCTGCTGACTGTGTGGGAAACTACTAAATCAGGCTAGTCTGGTGGATGGCATGTTTACATGGAGGTATGACCAGATACTTGCTGAGCTGGCTGCTGGTCTGGAGGAGGAGAGAAAGAAGACCCGCAACACCACCAGGATGACAGGACCACGCCTGATCCGGTTTGTTAGAGCAGGGGAGAGCTGTAATGGGACACCAGCCAGCGCAGGAATCCTGGCATCCTGCTGCTGACTGGGACATGAGAGTTGACCTCAGGAGACAACTTAAGTTTCCAGATATTACCACCTCAACCCTCAGACCAGACACAGTGCTGTGGTCCAGGGCATCAGAACTAATAGGGCTTCTCGAGCTGACTGTGCCATAGGAGGAGAGGATGGAGGAAGCCCATGATGCTGTGATGCCACCATGCTGTGTAAAGCCCTTTGAGACGAACTGCTTGTAAAAATGGGCTATACAAATAAAATTGCCTTGCCTTGCCTTGCCTTGCCATGAGAGGAAGCTGGGGAAGAACCAACCCCTCACCCATGAGTGCCATCAGTTGGGATGGTGGGCATGGAATTTGCCAGTGGAGGTCCCAACAGAAGATGGCTAGTGACTAACATCACCGAGATGGCATCAAGGTGGCTGTAGCTGAAGGGCTGCAAGCGCTGGAGCAACTCACCAGATGAAGTGAAGAGAAGATGAGCGGATATAAGGCAAAGAACAAAAGAAAATTTAGTTTATCATAAAACCTCAGCAAACAGGGAAGATATGATCTGACAGGTGTTGGGCAGCAGGTGCAGTTCACTGTAGCTGAGCAGGTAACTGGGATACCTGCTTCCATTCACTGGGCTGGAGGGGCAGCAGAGCTCAGGTGGGCCACTCAGGCCACGCTCGGATCTAAACACCCTGAGCAGAGGGATCAAAGACGGAGTGAAGGCAGTGGTGACGTCTCTCAGTCCCAAAATGCTCTCATGGACAATTTGTGACCTGCACATTCACCACGCTATGAAATAATAACATAACATTACGAAACAGAGTTGTTTTCAAGGCTAATGCATAGCACACTACATTCCAGACAGGGCTGCTGGGCAGAGTGATTTCAAAAGTGCAAGTAGTTCCAGGTATTCGCTTCATGTGTTGTAATGTTTCATAATTATACATGATTATAATTATGGTTATTATGGTTGGATTGTGTATTTGATGAGTTTGATGAGGGACAGGGGACAGAGGACCTGTACAGCTCACCTCTCTGCCCCTCGGATTTCAAATTAACATGCACTGATAATGTGACCAATATGACTATAGGAATCATGGCAACAGGCGAATTTGCCAAAATGTTGAACTATCCATTTAAGGCAAAGGCACTAAACAGATTGCGCGTGCTATTTTGCCCATTTAGGAGACACAATCCTCAGTTTGTCCGGTTAGTAGATCAGCTTCAAAATGTGTCTGTGCATGCAATCAAGTTTTCACACATTTTTAAACATGCAAGCTTTTAGTAAATCAGGCCCTAAGAGCATGTTATAAAACTACCAGCCTTTTTTTATGATGATTTTTCTGCAACAATATTACTAATGTAACAAAGCAATTTGGATTTCAAGAAGAGAGTTTGACTGTTAAAATGTGCTTCATCAGGACTGTGTGGGAGCTCTTCACTCCGACAGTCAGTAACACTAACAAACAGCTGCAGGTGTCATCAGATTTTCACTCAAATATGGAAATAAAAGGAGTAATGGTGGGTTTAAGTTCTTGGCATCACATTTATCCAGTGTAACCTCACCCATATCAACTGAGTGAGAGAGCGCCAAACAAAACCAAATAAATACCTGTCATGTGGAAATAGGTCAAAGTGGCAGAAAGTTGTGTGTTTTTGTTCATTTGTTTGTGTTGTTGTGCTCTGTGACACAGCCTATGATGTGCCTGTGCTGTGACCATGGGTCACACAGGCTGCCTCACACACATGTGGATTTGGATTTATGCATCTGTACGGGAACACTTGCGAGGACGGAGATGCTTAATGGGTCCTTGTTCCATCGTTCACTTTATGTGTGTGAGTTATTGTTGTGAGAAAATCCTCATCACCGATCTTTCCACTCCCTCCCCTCCCTGCCTTGTTTCTCCCCTTGTTGCTGTTAGGTTTACTGTTATTAACACAACTCTAATGGACCTTTTCTCGTGTGCCCTGGCTCAGTTGCTGATTATAACTCTAATTTTATTATTGTGAAATTGTATTACTCACTTACGACATTCTCTCACTGCGTTGCCACTGATTACGGCAGACTCTTATTCGTCACGTCCTTCACACTCGTCTATGCACCTATGGTTGCCAGGAGCAATAGAGTTTCCCCAGTGTGTTAACTCCCTGTGAGGCAGCCTCGCTCACCTCGGGCTGATGTTGCTGAGTGTAGGTACAGAGAAGTGCAGTTTATGATGAACATTCACACTGTGACTCTGAGGGTTTGCCTATAAGCAATACAATTTAAAGCCCATAACACAGCGTCCCCTTTTCCCCCCAAAAAAATCAGCACATTCCCCAAAGTCTGACAGTATCATATACTGTACATCACCTCCTTCTGGCTCCTGTTGTATTATGTTTACTGAAATATTCAAAACCTGCACTTAGTTTTTATGTCTGCGCTGTGCTGTGGAGTGAAAATATTCCACATGTCTGATGAATTTAAATTACATTACCTCCCAAATTCAGTCTGACATGTTTGGTATCTTTTACATCTGGGCCAGAATTTAAAATGAACATCTGTCACTTCTGAACAGTGTTTACATGAACTGCACAAGCTTATAAATGACTGATTCACTCTGTTTAAAATGGTTTACCAACATCCACGCTCCAATATATACTGATCCAGAATTAAGTGTTTAATTAATGCAGTTAAAGCTGAATTCATGTACTACGTGTCTGGGAAATTATACAAAGGCGCCATGTAGAGTATAAATAATTCAAATGCACTTCTAAAGTCTAAAGGATATGAAGCTCTGTGCAATTTGAAGGAGCAGACTTTTCAAATCACAAGAGCCTCTTTTTAAACTGCAACTAATTCTGATATAAGTAGAAGCTGACTCAGTCTCTGAGGCTGCAGCAAGTGACTGTTAAAGATACCAACTGTTGGTCTTTCCAGCTGTGATAACTGTCACCAGCACATTTACTTTTACGGTCCTCACCGGCACATTTAAAACTCTGCTGTGATTTATATCTTGTTTAATGCGGTTTTCCCACATAAAAAGCGGATCTAAGTCAGACTCAGACATATGAGGAGTGTGTTGTGATGAAAATCTGAGGGTAGCAGACGGACCGGAACAAGTGGAATGGTTAGCATCTGTTATTTGTTTATGTTTGCTAGCTTGTGACTTGAAGTGGCTGATGCATTGTTTGTGGTTATACAAACATCAGCAATGACAAGAGCTTTGGCCCAGTTCGGGGGCAGCATCCTTCAGAGGCTGTAGTCGAAGGCCGGCGGCATCACAGCAGGGTGTCTGGGCTGTCCCATTTTGAAGGTTCCTACAAATGCAGCTTTCTTATTCTGGGCGGTGATGGCTCCAAAGGGTGGATCCTTTATGGTCCCATCTATCCCACGATTCAAAGCGCTCCACTCATGGAAATAATATGGCAGCAAACGATGACATCAGAGAGCCAGAGTGCTGAACTAGGTTCACTTAAGTTCAAAAACGATTCAGTGGTACACCTGTTGAAGCCAAGGGCCTTGATACCTCAACAAAAGAAGTTACATGTTTTCAAAGTTCCTGCATGCGACAGGAGCGGTGCTTTGTTGTACAGCTGCAAGGGCGCGTACTGCTGGGGATGTAAAGCAGAAGGACAAACTGTTTCATTTCAGTTCAGTCTCCATGGTCAACAACTGCTACACGTGCACATCCTCATGGACCTCCTCCCCCAAAGGATGTGGAGCCTGAAACTGGACACAACTAAGGTTCTCACTTCATTTTGTCCACAACAGTTGACAGGATGCCTCCTAAGGTTGTGATGTAGGAACCACTGGTTGTCTCAATCTGTTCTGACTTCCAAGGTAGAAACATACAGTGGTGGTGTTGACTATTGATTATTTTACTTATGATGTGTCTTGTATTACACAAATACACAATATGGACATACTTTTTCTTTGTTGTCAGTTATGGTATTTAATTGTAGTTATGTAGTTATTTAACATTAACTATATGACTTAACACAAGGACAAAAAAACAAATAGTGAGTTTCCACTGTTTGCCAGAGCACATTTACTCTTGGCCAAATATAGTTTTGTGGATGAAGAAATCTGAAACCAAAAATTGGTTTGAAAAAAATTGAATGGCGTATGCCTTTCAGCTTTGACTGAACTAAAAGGTAGCTCACAGAGCTGTAATCTGATTAAACTCAAGACACTTTTCATCATACTATTTTCAGTTCATCACCTTAAAAGCTCCACATTTGGACAAAGGCATGAATATGGTAATGAAATGAATAAATCTATACAACACTTGCGATATGAGGTATAGGGGCGCAGTTTGTACAAGCCAATTGCCTTTCCCAGCGAAGTATCTGCCAGCTGATGATTTCCAGATTGGAAAAGGCCCCGGTGCAGCAAAACCAAACACAGGTAAAGGTAGCTGCAGTCCCTGCTTCCCCCTGAAAATTGGTTTTGATGTTTACTCTCAAATGGAAAAAAAATCTTCCAACCATTTTGCATGAAGTCTAATGTATTTTTTTTTCCTCTAGCACTTCAGCTGATAGCAAGGTGGACAGAATGTAAAGCAGCTCAGGATTATTGATGTGTGCTGTCAGGCACGCTCTCTGTCCAAAATGAGACGTCTGCTTCATTAATCATTAACTAAGCGGAAGTTGTTGGGTGCCTCTGATGGAATGAAATGGGAAGATGATTTGCATGTTTGTCAACCAAAAATACACGTTCCCATGTAACTGGTGACGCTCCCCCCCTGCCCCTCCCAGTTTCTCTTATGTGGTGATAAGGCATGCAGGCAACGGTTTTTCCTGCGCTTTCACTGATAGAGCTAGATCCAGTCTGGAAAAAGAATGTAAAACAGGCCTCAGTATTAATGTGTTTTGTCAAGGAAGTTCTCCATCCAAAAGGCAATGTCTGCCCCATTAATCATGAGCGCTGCGGAGGTCGAGGGAAGCCTCGAATGAAATAAACCAGTCCATTTGAATCTTTGTCAACATAAATATGACTGCCTTGATGCTGACGGCTCTTTATGCTCAGAGTTTTTTCGATCTTGTCGATGTTTCTTTTTCTTTTTTTTCAGAGCAGATTTTCACCAGAGGGCTACATTTTCCTCTTCATGTAGATGTGAAAATGTGAGCCACAAAAGCAGATCAGAGGCCAAGGCCTTACATCTGCTGAGAACCGAAAACACATTGAAACGAGTAGCCCACAGTGTGGAAGTATATCCTCCAAGAGTTTCAAGAGATCTGGCGCACAACAATGACACACATCAGAACAGAGTGTTTCCAAGTGCAAGCCGTCCTAACTGCACGGCACACAGAGTCTTTGTTTAATTCCTGACAATCATCATTCAGACATCAGGCGAGATGACAGATCTGTCACTACAGTACATCAACTGGGCTGCGTGTTTTTTTTTTTGTTTTTTTTCCATATTGATTGATTTCTCTGTTGGCATGTCAGTCAGATCCACTGAGGACAGCAGTCTGTCTATGATCTTGTTCCAGATCCACTTCTGCGTTTGGAAAAAAAAAAAAAATATAAATCACTTCTGTCAGTATGAACATGAGAAGCAGACTGTAACTCTCCAGAGATCGACAGCATTAGTTGTTTGTTCATACTTGAAAGAACCCATGTTTATGTTCAGTTGCATGGCACAGCAGGAAGTGGCATGGTCTCCCCGGAGTGGATTGAAAATAAAGGGTGGACGGTACAAAGTCCTTGACTTAGAAGATCATGACATGCATCAAGTCTTCTTCCAAAAGACAGAAATGGTTCCCTTTAACCATGACTTTGCTTTCCCCAATGACGGAGTTCCCTGAACGCACCACAAGTCTAACAGGGACTGAACAGCATAAGTTGTTATATCCAACAGATACAGAGTCAGTCAGCCCAGTGATCATATTGGTATATCTGCAGGGAATTGATATCTTTGCTGATCAATACCAATGATCTGTTGATTGTGTGTGCGAGCGCTGACATTTTAAAGCTGTCTCTGCTCACTCTCTGCTCTGTGCTTTGTTCTGGAACAAAGACTCCCTGCCCCCGTGATCTCAATCTCCTCTCGCAACTCACAATACTAGCTGCTCCTCAGTAGATGACAGCGCTGTGAGTAAGTAACACATCTATAGCTCCAATGGGTGAAGCTCTTTTGTGATATCTATTAACATTGAAATCACGAAATGTGAAAGTGTTGCTAATACTACTGAATCCACTGAGAATCAACACTCCAGTAATCTGTGCCTCTTTCAGATGTTGAACTGTGTTAATGGCTTGCTCTGATTTCAGCTGTGTTCACGTTGTCCCTTACATCAGCCACCACCAAACTAAAATGTTAATTACTAGGACAGTACTTAGCCAGCCCAGTCACAAGCTTTACATTTCTGACCTTTGTTTTTTTTTTTTATGTAGACAGAACAAAAATATCTCATCATCTACAAGATTCATTCTCTCAAACATTTGTACAGACATCGAAGGTCCCCCGACAACCTATTCTAATGACTATGGTGATGCCCTGACTTTTTCTCTGCATCATTATGAGCTTGACATTTTTGTACAGACATTCATGTCCCACAGGATGGAGTATAATCACTTGACCCTGTGATCCCTTAACATTTTATCTGGTGACATCAACAGCTCAAAGTTTCAATTTGTCCAATCGTTCCTTAACCACATCATTGAAAAACTACTCTCATTTCCACCAGTCACAAGCCAGTTTGCTGAAATTGTGTTTAGTGCTAATTAGCAAATGTTGAGTTGTTCATGAATTTAGCAAATGCTTAGGTAAGATAGGATAAAATGTCATCCATTATAGGTGCATTTATGGAAATTTGTCTTTGTCAATATGGCGACACTGCAGAAGCAGAAATACACAGCCTACTTATACACAGCCTACTTATAAAGAACTCAATAAACCTGCTAAACCGCTGCATGTTAGCACTGCCATTGTGTGCACAGTGCATGTATTAGCATTTTGCTCGAAGCACCACTGTGCCTAAGTTCAGCCACACACAGCTGCTAACATGACTGCAGACTCTTAGTCTTATCCAAGTCAGTATCCATACTGAGTCAAACCACACCCTGCATTTCTAATACTATTGAACTTCCAACTACGCTGGTCAGAACCTATGATGTATCTGCAGAAGTAAGTCAAGGAGGAGCTGCCAAATAATGTGTCATTAGTACACAACTATCTACATCTGCTTTTAAACTCATATATTATTCTACCTGATGTTGTGAATCGAATTAGTTTGATTGTTTCATGCTATATCCATATTCAGCTGCTGCACTTCTTGCAGATGTTTCCCATCATAGAACTCCCAGGGAAGTGACAGTATTCCACCCGCCGCACAGCTTTTAATATAAAACAGATGAAAGAAGTGTTGGGTTCACATTATTGGCAGCAGTAACGGCGGCAACAGCAAATTGACACGGCAAACTGGAGAAGTTAAGAAAACTGTTTTTTTTCCTTTCATAAAAAATATACCAGTGAAGATTCAAAATAAAAGCTAAAAATCTCTAACACAGAGACATAAAAAAAATTCTATTAAAGTATTTATAGTTTCCAATTTCAGTGCAACTCACCAACCAGGACTTTCTGTGGTCTCCCTGACTGGGTGGTCCTCACACCAAGCCAGCTGCCAATTAAAATGACTGACTTCCTGTTACTTATGGATCTGTGGCAGCGCTGCAGATCTGCGCGTCTGTGAGAAAGCTCTTGAGCCAAAAACATTTGCAGTGTTTTGCATGCTGTTAACTAGCTCCCTCATTATGAAAATGTGGCATGGTATGTGTGCCAGTAACCGAGCAGGGAGGGTTGGAGGAGACTGTGTTCATGCTTGTGTAGGAGGAGATATTTTCTATCAGCATTTCACAAATTGCTCTGTTCCTCAAGAGAAATGGATGAAAACCATACCATAATTTGACTTGGTAGAATTTGACATACAGTATGCTAAATATATGCTTTGAGATTGAATCCCCAAGTGTGTGTTGCTTCTTTGTAGAGCCATTAAATATATATGGCTCTACAATGAAGTAACACACAGGTGGTCTTTTTTATATTCCTATTCAAAATCAACAACATGACAGGATCCGGAAACTTTTTAAAACTTTCAGAAGTTTATATAACTATTGGAGGAGCCTATATGCAGGGAACAGATGGAGTTTTTTGGCAGACCTTTCAGTTACAGTGTGGGATTAAGACAGGCTGCATTAAATAACCTGAACCTCCTCAGGAAGAACAGCCAGCTCTGCCCTGTCTAATCTATTGCCACAGTGTTATCGGACCACTGCAGGTTGTTAATAATGCGGACCCCCACTGCCCACCCCACCCCGTGCCGTCAGGAATGGGCCACCATGTGGACTGTTGGCTGGACTTATAGCCTTCTGGCTGTGTCAGAAATCCACAGACAGCCAGTTTGTTTCTGCATGCAGCAGCACGGAGGCAGTGCTGGGATCAGTACGTGGTGGAATTAGTCTGTGTTGGCCACTAATAAAATCTGTTGGTCAAGGTCTAATGAACAATGCATTAACATTCAGATTGCCACCAAATGACCTTTCTAGACTAGCACAACTCACTGCAACAACAACGCAGTAGAAAATACAGTCATCAAATGTACAATAAAGGTTGTGGACAAAATAATTCAACCTCTTCAAGAAGAATTTTACCTGTTTTCAGCAGACTCTGATTTCAAGCTTAAACTCTGCAAAAAGACAGAAAACAAAATCAAAGTAAAGGGCCCTGACCTATGAAATCAGTTTCACTTCAGTTAATCTGGATCAAATTCTTGTGTTCCATATAAAACCTCTAGCCTACAAAAAAACACTAAAGACTGCCCAGTCTGCCTTAACTGCCACTCTGTGAGCTGGGGATTTCCTGTCCAGCTTTCCAGTTTCATAGTTTCATGTTTGCGGTGGCAGAAGCATGTTGAACATCACATTAAAACAGCACTACCATGTTGTTACAAGATTCAATTTGAAGTAAAAATTCTACCTTTGAAGGAGCTATTTGTGAGTTTTGCTGTTACTACACGTCTTTTCATACTTTAGCATTAGCATTAACAGCTGTTTACAGAAACATTTTGAGTTCAGCATCAGACAGATCCTTTACTCACCAGCAGCTGTCTGCAGAGATGGAAGACAACACCAGAACCAACTCTTATCTCTATCACTACTGAAGTTAGTCACGTTACGCTAACATCTCATCTCGTCAATTTGCGCTGAAGAAGCGCTGCTGCTCAGATGGAATAATTGCATTATATGTAACTGCAAGTAAATGCAACTTGTTGTCTTACAACCACAACAGTGGCTGAAGCTGCTGTCAAGTGACAGTCCCCACACAACACAGCAAACACATTAAATGGCAGACAAATAATAAAAAAAGGTTTATCCCTTTAAACATTTACTTCAACATAAACTCTTCTAATTGTTATTATATGAAACGGGTCTTTCAGATTGTTATCATTAGGATATTTGACTATATCATTACAATTCTCTATCTATATGTTTGTCCAGAATGTCTTAATATCAGAAACAGTTGATAATGGATAATGTCCTGACTTTAATTATTAGCTTTGATGAAGACATGATGAAACAAATAACTACATACACAATGTATATTAGAGGACTTAGAGCCTTCACTGACGCAGAAAATAAAAAATAAAAGATGCTTCCTAAACCTACACAAAGCCCACATCCCACCACTATAGCCTAAAACCATTTTGTGCTTACACATGTGGAATGTATAAAGCCACTCCAGGTAGTTGTTACTTAAAGTCCTGACACATCGAAAACTGTCCTCAAATGGACACAATAAGGAACGATGCTGCCTCTCTGAAAGTCTACACAGTTCCAGTGTCAGTACAATGAGGGAAACAGACCGAGACATGTAATTACTGCATTAATCATTATGCAGGTGTGTGCAATTTGGAAAAGATCATGGCCACTAATGAGCATCATCACTGAGAGCTGCTATTCTTCCATCTAGATGTCACACGAAATATTGTTCACAGTCTATGAACTTTTTCAGCTCTCTTCTACAGAAACTGTAGGCTCATATTACACATAGGCTTTAGATTTCCTCTTACTTCAGGTCCCTGGCCAACTCTATTTTATCAACAACAGATTATTCTACAAGGCTGTTTCTGGAGCTAAATGGTAAATACAAAACACATGTCTGAAGAAACAAAGGAAGGACACTGCCATAAAATGTTGCTAAATAAGCCCGAGGCCAATATGAAATGGTGAAAAAGAAAGAAAGAAACTGACTTAAGTATTGGCTGGAGACGTGGGTGGATAATCGACCTTGCTGACCGGGCTCAGACTCAGGGGCATGAGGGTCTCAGGGGGGCAATGGGTCGAACTCTCTGTTGAAGTTACAGTTAAAATTTCCTTTTGGAAAGTCAGTTTAAAGACAAAAAAAACAACAAAAAAAAAACCCCACAGAGTTACAGAACTACAAAGAGACGCAAAACACAGAGCAGCAGAAAATGACTACAAATAAGAAGAGAGAACATTTTCCAAACCTCAAGTGTGTCACTGATGTGTGCTTATGTGCGTAAATATTAGTCAAATTGTAAAATAAAGTCAGTAGCAAAATAAAGTCAGCAAAAAAGTAAAAGTTTGAAAACTCCTGATATGAGATTATTGCTGTTAAATATTACAATCCACCTCGGTCCTAATTCACTGGAGTGAACCTGCTATAAGCCATTAGGAGTCAGAGAAAATACAAATCCAAGCAGGATGCCACTGAAGGGTAAAATCATATGGAAAAATCAAACGCTGCTGCTCCTTGCTCCTGTGCTTGTTGTGCGGAGTGGAGAACTGTGGTAAAGGAACTTTATACTGCATCTTTTTAATTTGCTGCAGAGTCATTTACTATTGTATTTCTATTGTCTGAATCATGTCGACTCATTGTTTCCCTCTCTTGCAGACCTAGTTTCCACTCAGCATGTTTCAACTAAAACAAGACTTTTCTCAGATGTAGCATTTCAGATGCAGTTTCATCTGCTGCACGGATCTGTCTACATGACCTCAGTGCTTTCCCTTAGAGAATAAGGTCCTTCCTCAAACACGTCCTCATACATCAGGACGCCTGGTGCCTGGAGACAAGACAGTGCAAAGGAATTTCAGCTGACAGCAGACTTTAGGAAGCTGTTCAGCCATTTAATAACTCCTCCACTGGATTGTTTTAAACTATGTTTGACATCTCACTACCTGGATGACTAATATAAATCCATACCGACATCACCTCAAGCCATCCCTGCTCTCAGCAGTGGTGATTCCTGCAACTGAGGTTTTCAATGGAGCCTCTCTTTAACTATGGATGATGCGAAACTCAAACTGCAGATAAGAAGGCAAATGAGAGATAACAGGACGGCACCTTGAGGTGGCCCCTGGAATCATACCAACCGCAGGCTGTTCGCAAGATAGTCTTTAAGCCAGGGCACCACTGGAGCCCCTGCATGGTTGCAGCATGCTGTTAAAAGTGCAGTCATATCAGTGTCATCTAAATGGGAGGGAGGACCGTGGAGCAGCTGGGTGATGGCATCATCCACCAGGGGATGAGCAAACTGAAGGGGGTCCACAGGAGGGGTCTGGGATTGTCCAGGAGAAACAAACCAGTGTGCTCAGTCACTGAGTGAAGGCACATACATTCAAGTAATCAATATTAACCTAATAGAGGTAAGACTCTGGCTGCAATATTACCAGTTAGATTTCTTTATCTGATTAGCCTCATTACACTGAGAGTATAATCACAACTACATTTCTCTCTGTCTGTACATATACACACAATGTCTGAGTGAGTGAGTAGGTAAAGGTGTTTTTGTGCCCTCAGACCTTTGGATCAATTACATGAAGCCATTAGAAAATGGATTAGAAATCACATTGATCAAAGTGATTCCCACTAATCCGATGTTGTGTTTGTGCTGACAGGCTCAGCACAGCTGGCTGCCTCACTGGAGACATCTCGATATCTCTGTTTACAGAGCAGGCTATTTACAGTACAAAGTTCACAACCGTTAAGTTAACAGCATGTTGTTCACTGCTTCCTTCTGGTGTTATTGTGTAATAGTCCAGTACACGGAGCCTCTGTATTCTATATCTTTAGCATTAACCATGTCTTAATTATCTTACATAATAAGTAAAACACATTTTAAATACAAACAAAATTAGTACAAGTTGCCATGAAGTTACAAAAGGTCTGATTTTGGTTCTCGTGTCTATGTTCTATATTTGTACTGTAAAACTTTCAGCTCAGTCTACAGAGAGATACACAGAAACTCTGCTTTTAAAATCTACCGGGACTATTTAATCACTCAGAAAACAGCCAGCCAATCAGAAAGAGGCTCAGACTCACCTCTTCTGATTGGCGAGGGGAGATGTAAAACTATGTTTACATATGTTTTTGGTTCTTAAAACCACAACTGGCGATAGGATACATCACTGAAGCCCTGTACAACACGTCCGTATTCATTCAGTATTTTGTGACACAATTCTGGTGTGTGGTGATGGACTATCATAACCATCCCATGGATAAAAATAAGTCAAGACTACTACCTCCAGAGTGTGTGAAAAAAAAATAAGTGTGCTACACCTGTTATCTCAGCAGATTCAACAACATGTCATGTCTTTGACTGAAAATTGAATTTCCAGCGACTGCTTGTGAACATTAAACATCAGTACGCTCTTATCTGATGAAACACACAACGTCTCTGATGTTTATGTTACAACCTCACATTCAGACAAATGTTGAAAGCTTTCACAAAGTGTATGTGACAGGAGACAAAAAACAGGATTCAAACAAGATAAGTTGGCTTGCTGCTGGATTCAGATTATGAAGCCCAAGCCTGTTGATACACAGTGCTTTTTATCATCCAGAAGTGATTACATTTCAGATTGCCTGATTTAAATGAAAACAGAAACACTTATTTTTTAGTGCGTAAATGTAAGAGCAGCCCTGGAAAGATACTACATCCATCTTATTTCTAACGCTACGAAGTGATTTGCCAGCATGTCACTTCAGCCCATGTGGAGTGGATGAATGTTTCTGCTGCTCTTGTCTCCTCTTACCTAAATTCCACGAATCCCTCACTCAGCTCAGATGGAGTACTTTGCATAAATGTCAAACCAAAAGTCAAATAAATGTATTTCATTCCGTAGTGAAAAGAAAATGTCCAAACAGAACTTTTTTTTTTCTCTGGCTGAGCTATGGGATTGTAAGGGAGAGGTTACAGGATACATTTTCACTCCATTTGATTCCTCCAGAGCTCTTTTCTTTTGGCAGAGTGTGCGTCTCATAAAGTGGAGGGATCAGGACAGTGCTGATGCCCAAAAAGGGCAGAAATCTAAATGTTGCATGTGGTGAAGACCAGTGTGCTTTTTACACTTTCATCCTCAAACAAAATTATTCATGATAAACAGTGAGTTTGTTCGCACTACTTGGTTTTGACTAAGCAATATTTGAATGTCTCCTTCACATAAATGTGCTGGATTCTCTTTAAAGTGCTCAGTGTGAGACAGTGACAGGGCTTACTGATGATTCTCTGCACTTTTTACTCAGAAGAAGAAATCTGCATATTGTTTTGCTGCCCCTTCAATATTTTACATTAAAGCTGTCAGGCTGCTCACTCGTAGGCTAATTAAATCTGATAACACCAATGTTAATAATTATGGAATATAATGAATCACATGAATATTCAAAACTGGGTTAATAATGGCTGGGAATTGTCTGTTAGTGACAGTAAATGATGAACTCTTTGAAAAGCTCAATATGTTTGACAGCCAGACCGGCTAAAGTCAAGACAGATTGAGTCCATTTACCCAAACCAAATAACATCTACAAACAGCCGGCAGTCACATTTTACAATCACCAATGCAGAAGCCCTAAACAAACAAGGAAATAAACAGACAAATAAATCACCTGCGTCTGCTGTTCAGTTCAGCATTTTAAGCTACAATATTTCCATGTCTTATCAAATGGACAAATAAGCACATTTCCAAGTATTAGCTGTGCTCTAATCCCTCTGGATAATTACCTTTCTTGTGCACTAAATCCTACGGACGTGTCCTCATCACACACCTTGGATCAGCTGTAATTTAGCTGTGGCATAAAAACTAGTCCCCCATGTTCTAACTCTGCGCTAACGAGGCTTAGAGCAACATGACAAACACCCCACTTTGAGATTAATGCAAATTATGTCTCTCATATTCCTCATATTTCACATTCTTCCTCCTCACCACCAAGTGTCCATCCAGTACAGTCCACACAGTCAGCTGCACATGGCAGCTTTATTATATACTGCCCTCGGCCCCAGAAATGAACCAACACTCCTGTGAATACTACCTGGTTTGGTGTGTGTCAGCTGGTCACTTTGATTAAACACAAACTTGTTTACGAATAATGTCACCTGAAACACTCGAGGTGTGGACAACAGATTTTTGACACTGGCTCCTGCACAAGACACAGTCTCAAGGTACTGGATTATTGAAACTAAATCCAGCATCAATTAATTTAAAATCTGATATAAACATTTTGAAAAATTGGGACTCAGATACAGTTGCTACAAACTTTCCGAGGCTGTTATTAGTGTGTCGATGTAAGCATTATTTTAACTATGCATGCTAATATCAGCAGTAAACACAATGTTCACTAGAGGGTGAGGTGAATAAGATGAGTTTGTTGGTATTTGGTCATCAACTGTATTATTGGACAACAGTACTAAATGAGAAGTTATTATGACTCATCTTCCAGGGACCATGAACGCCTGTAACGTTGGAATCGATCTGGTTGCAAGAAACTTAACTCAAGGCCACAAACTTCAAACTACTGGTGTCAGCAAATCAAAAGACAATATCATTATAATTTATTGTCTGGGAAACATGAATGTCTTTCGTAAAAAGTGAATCTCATAAGCACAACTGAAGGGCAAATCCACAGCACACACTATAGTCCCACTCCACTCAAGATACACTGAGATACAAGCCAATCCTCATAGATCAGATTGCCCCAAAAAGCACAAAGTATACTGTAAATTTCAAAATATAACACGATACATGGATTCTCAATTGTAAATCACAAGTGCACCAGCCACAAGTCTTCAGTCAGTCAGAGGGTCCCGGAGGTAAAAGCATGTCATTACCCCAAAGGAAAGGAGAAAATTACAGCCTAATGCTGAAGTGAAGAGAACAGCAAATCTACCTCAGAAAGGCAAATGAACCTGTTGTTTACATCTTGATCTCAGTACACATGGCTGTTAGTGGGTGAGCTTGTAGTTCGCCCATGATCTCAGTCAACAGCTACTCTGGGCTCCACTCCGCTGGCTGTGCAATTTCTTATTCAATATCAGTTGAAGTGTACTCTGCTATGTGCTATATTTCATAAAGGTAATATATATATTTGTGTTATCTAAGACTATGTAACAAGCAGCAGTCTGTTACTGTTATGTAGCTGGTGTCAACTGTCATAAGATAATAATATTCCGACTGTGAATTTGCACCGGGAAAAGGTTTTGTCTTTTTTGTTTTCGCTGTGTAATCTGTGGTTAAGACGTTCCTGGTTGAAGACATGGTTGGTTTTGGGGTGTATTTATTTTGCCTCCTGCATCCTGTCCTCTTGGTAAATGTAGAGCACGGAGTGGGAGGCTGTCTTTGTTTTGATTCGTCACTCTTTGCTGTGCCTGCAGGGGGTGCTCTTTTACATGAATCTTACATAATCTACCTTTCAGCTGAAAAGGGGGGAATTTCTGGGGATTTCTCTCAGCAGCAGAATATCAGCTCCAGGTACAGGTCTTATCCCCGGGAGGTAGACAGTTTTAATATTTAGCAGGAAATGTTT
>OMNW01007947.1:0-15167 GCA_900303245.1 Selene dorsalis
TTATCCACACCTTTCCTTTTTTGACAGGTAAGAAATTTGGTGTCAGCGATTTGGGCACAGACGTGATCAACTTCATTTCCCATGCTACACAGCAGAGGCTACAAAACTTACTGGAAAAGGTGTCACAAGTGGCACAGCAGAGGAACACGAGCTTCAAGGTGATAATTAATCACGGTGACTTTAGAGTTGGCAAGAACCACTGACATTCATTCAGTTTCAGCTTCTCATTATAACTTCCTGTCGTTAACTTCATTCAACCTTTAGGAGGACGATCGGTTTGAGCAGATGAGCGACGTGCGAGCCCAGCTTAAATTCTTTGAGCAGCTGGATCAGATGGAGAAGCAGAGGAAGGAAGAGCAGGAGAGAGAGATCCTCCTGAAGGCTGCCAAGGTAACAACACCAGGGACCAGGTCCACAGGGGTCTGTGACTTGATGTCATGTCATGGATATCACCCACAATTTCAGCCCAGCTGTCTATTAAAGGAAAACGACTGGTTTGCCGTCGTAGTTGGGTTGCAGTGGTAGGAAGTGTCGAGATAGAATCTACATCTGTCATGCTGTAGCTGTCCCTGAAACCTTCGCTTATTAAACTCCTGACTGTCTGTACCCAAGGACACGCTATATCATTGACACTCTGTCAAAACTACATAGAGAAGACAAGTGAATGGTGTCATTAGTATACATTTCTCACCAGCTTGAGAGCAGATATGCTAACTATGAGCAAGTAAATGAATAAAACAATTCATGGAATAAATTGAACATATCTGCCTTGAAATATTAAAACGCCCTCTACATTACTTCAGTCCAGGTCACGGCAAGAAGACCCCGAGCAGCTCCGACTTAAACAGAAGGCCAAAGAGGTAAACATATGCTACCATGAAGTGATTATGCTTTCTTTGTGAGGTATTCATTATGATGAGGTGGTCTTTGAGACACATCTGTGTTATTATATGTGCTCCAGATGCAGCAGCAGGAGCTGGCTCAGATCAGGCAGAGAGAAGCCAACCTAACGGCGCTGGCAGCCATCGGCCCGAGGAAAAAACGAAAAACGCACTCTCCTGTCAGAGGTGACAGTGCAGAGGTGAGGAATATGGAACCATTTGACAGAGACGAGTTGTTATTCTTTTTTTTTCTTTTTTTTTAATGTTTTTGGTCAAAGAGCTCAATAAAAGACTAAATGTCTGTCTTGTGTTTGCTTTATTTCTCCATCCAGGGCTCAGGGTCAGGGCCCTCCCAGCCTGGAGGTTCTGGTGGAGCAGGGTCCAGACAATTTATGCGACAGCGCATCACCAGAGTCAACCTCAGGGACCTGCTCTTCTGTCTGGAGAATGAAAGAGGGACCAGTCACTCACACCTGCTCTATAAAGGCTTCCTGAAATAGCATCTGCTTTAAAATGACTAGTCCTGCTCAGCGCTATTAAGGAAGCAGAGTTGACGGTCAGCTCAGACCCTGCCTGCCGGTGCATTGTTTGATCGCCCACTGCAGAATGACTAGACACGTGTCTATGGGAAGAGAATTATATGGAAGGGACGTCAGCCTTTAAAAGCCTCCTCAAGCACAGGCCTTTTTGTATTTTCAGCGCAGAATAGGAGCAAATATTGGAACTCGGCCGTGGTTTCACAAGTCTATCAGTTCGGTTTGCTCTTCAGAGACCAGTTGCACTCAACCACACTTCCCTCATACACTGCCTCATGCTGCACAGATGAAAAATGTCTTTACCTGAACTGGGCACTTCAGATTTGAAAAACCCTCTCGGTGGCACTGCACTGATGTCTGGGGCTGTAGCAGCAAATCTCTGCCAAGTGGTTCCACGTTAGATTCATGTGCAGCCTGATTTTACAGGCCGTGTTAACGTAAACACTCTGTTCATTTAGTTTTGTAACAGATTTTAATTTATCACACATTGCGACTATATTTTAGCACCGTTTAAAAGCCTGTCGATTGTTTTACAGAGACGAAGTTTGACTTGTCCTCTGCTCAGTTGCCTTCTTCAGATTAAGCCATAAGGATCAGAATGTGTTGTTCATCTTAAGTAACTCCATCTATCCAACAGCTCTCTTCAGATTTTAAAGGATGCTTTCTTGTTTTGTTTGTCTTTGTTTGATTGGAAACAACAATGATTATTTATATGTTGTTGTGCATGGTGTAATTACAGGTGGTTGGTATTTGAACTACTTCAGGTGCTGTTATCAGATTCTAGCACACTGAGTACAGAGACTTCACTTTACATCCCTATCAGTCATTTCTAAAACATACCATACTGATTTTTTTTTTTTTTTAATCTCCCCAGCAGTCTGTTTCCAGTAAATTTCTTCAGTGATGGTACTTCAACTGGCTTTCTGTCAATATCCTGGTGACAAGCAAACTGACGAGTTATTTAGAAGATCCAAGAATAATGAAACATTCACATTGTGAAAATAATTATCTGGATTTGGCTCTGTGCTTCTTGAATAATGAATAATACCAAGAGGCAGAGCGAACGAGTCATTTTCCTGCCTTTTATAAATGTCACAGAGACTTTTTTCATATAAGAAAGTGCGACATTTAAAATATTTAGGCAGGATGTTTTCTGTGACGGATTTTCCGTCTCATCACATTAGCTCTTTGCTTTTTTTTTTTCTTTTAAAGTATATTTTTTGGGCTTTTTTGCCTTTATTTGATAATACAGTTGAGAGAGACAGGAAATGGGGAACCAGAGAGAGGGGGAATGACACTCAGCAAAGGGCCGCCCGATGTGGGATTCGATCCGGGGCCGGCTGCAGCGAGGACTATAGCCTCTGTATATGGGGCGCCTACCTGCTCTACCCACTGAGGCACCTGACGCCCCTTTTTTTTACGTTTAAAAAAGAAGTTTGGACATAGGTGGCTGCCTCATGCTACCTCAAAAAAAGTATGGTATATTTTGGAAGTGGGGTGATGTTAATGTAAAGTCCTCATGCAGTGTCACAATTGCTATAATATGAGAGAGAAATGGAGAAAAGAATCCAAATCAATGTTTTGATCGCAGCCCTTTGTGTGTGAATTGCACACTTTGAAGTTGTGCATCCACCTTTTTATATGTTCTTAAACATTGGAGGTCGTGTTTGGTAAAACATGGGCATGAAATGCAGAACAAGGATCGCACTTTGACAGATCAGTTTTCTAAAACTAATCGATCAGATTAAACATACCCACTTTATAGCTTTTTATATTTTTTAGTGCACATAACTAATTTGGGTCTTTATACCTTTTGTCGTTTTATGAAAGAATGTTTATGGGCAAAATGTATTAAAAAATATACTTAAGTTTGCTATTTGTAGATATATCAGTTGTCAAGTTCCAATTGAGACATTTTGTCTTCTTTTTCATACATATGAATATGTCAAATAAGACAATGTGATGGGTTTTTTTGCCAATATCTTGTAAATTTTGCACAGCTACTTGTTTATATGTAAATATCTGAATTTAAAAGTTTTTAATTGCTATTTTATAATGGATTAAGAGGATTATCTCTATTAAAACAAAAGACAAATATCTCAGTCTTGATTGTCTTAATTACAGAGCCAGATCTGGTCTAAGAAGTCACAGTGGTTACGGCAGCACTGACCTGTGTTTTCTGGACCTATCAACAGTGTTTATGGAGAAGCAGTCAAATTAAGTTAGGAAGTGAACCGTCTCTCAGAGAGATGACAATATGACTGATTCAATCATTTTATCTACTGTTTACAATGAGCCAAGTGCCGTTATAATGGAAGAGAGGATAAAAACTGCAAATAACAGCACGAAAAAAAGGTCAGTGCTTTGGCCAGCATGAATAAGTTGATGCTTTCTTTGTAACTTGAAGTCCTCACTGATATTTCTCTTTAGGCTTTGTCCTTGAAGGTGAGAATACATAAGTTCCTGCATCTTCTTGTTGATTTAAAGAACACATTCATCCAGTGGACACGGACAGGTTACTCACTCACTGGTAGAGATGAAGATCTGATCTTCACATAGAAGTGAACAGTAAAAAACTTTTCATGATATACAAAGATCTCTGAGAGCAGAAACATATTAAAGAAGGTGTTTTCTGTTGTGGTTACTTCTCAGTTTGACAGCTGCCTTTTCAACTGAATCTGTAAGTCTGTCAAAAAAAAAAAAAAAAATCTGAACCATCCCAAAAGCAATTTTCCAGAATTTAACATGTTTATACTTTATGATTATCAGGATTTTTTTTTTCAAGCTATTAGGTTTGACAGGATACCCTCATACATCTCACAGATATATCTTAATAATCCATCCTTGTTGACATGCAGATATTTTTACATGCAGCTGAAAATGCAAACTGAACATTTTGACCTTTCATTTTCCTTTTCCTTCTCTGATATTTCCCAGCTGTTTGTTGTTGTCCTGTTGTTGCTGTCTGTTGCAGTGTTTGCCAGAACCCTGACAAACACCGCAAAAAAATATAACAAATATATTAAATTTGGATTATTCATATGAAACTTTAATCTCAAGGTTTTTGTTCTCCACTATCTTCAATGCTCTGATTAAAATTATATGTTTTTTAAATGATCCTGCTTTTATGCTCCAAAGTAACTACACAAACGAGTAAAAAACAAATGTCTTATGATTTAATCATCAGGTCTAAAGCGGCGGCACACATATTGCCAAGATTCAACCCTTTGCACACACAAACATCCTTTTTTTTTTTTTTAATATCCTCTATTGAAGTTTCTTCAGCATCACTGCAGAGGGAGAATGATGAGGCCAAGACCTCAAAATCAAATAATTAGAAGCAAATTACTTCTGGATAAGACAGTACATTAAGCATTCATTTGCTTCTAACCTTGAAATATGATCAAAAGATGTTTTTTTCCATAATAAATAAAATTTTAATCACTGGCTTTAACTAGCTCTGTATTATCTCTTTACAAGATGAGCACTGGCAGGGTACTGATGGGGATCATTGTCCTGACGGGCTCAAAGTTTGTGACATTACTTACCAAAACTGAATATTTTTAATGGTTCTCTGAGATATCATTGTCAGCCGTGGCCTCAAATCCAGTCGAAAACAAGAATATTATATATTTTTTCCTTGTATGTGTATATTAGTGAGCAACATTACTCCATCACATCAAAGGACTGAAGGAGAAAGTGATGTTATATCTTGAAAACTCAGAGGTGAAACAAACTTTTTTCTATAATTAATATTTCTATAGGCAACGACTATTAGTTGCATGAATTTAACTGAAAACGTAAGAGAAAGGAAACATGCTGCTGAGGTTTAAAATAATTCTTCATTTAAAAAAAAGTAAAGAAAGAAAATTAAAAACAAATATACAAACCTGACATGTGATTGAGGTGTAAAATCTCCAACTGCTTCACCAACTGTTGTGGCTTTACAGCAACGGCGCCTCATTACTATCATATTTTACAGTATGAGCCAAAAATGTCTCATCTTTCTTATACACTTAGTGCACTTTGATGACTATAATTCATTCTAATGCCTCTTGAATTTATATCTCAGGGACAAAACAGGCCTAAATCACTGAGACCTTTGCCTTATCATGTTCACAAAAGTGGCTCATTCTCTTTCAG
The DNA here is from genome assembly GCA_900303245.1 of Selene dorsalis. Classification (NCBI taxonomy): domain Eukaryota; kingdom Metazoa; phylum Chordata; class Actinopteri; order Carangiformes; family Carangidae; genus Selene; species Selene dorsalis. The sequence goes on from OMNW01007947.1 coordinate 5,561, forward strand.
GCAATAAAGACGTAATATTTATGAGTTCTGCGAGTGAGTGGATGAAGGTGTTCATGGTTTAACAGTTACAAAATCACATCGTCATTATTCTCTCACTAGCCTGACATTTAATGGATATGAGATATTTTAAAGTGATCTACCGCATATAATGTGAAGACAGTTGGAGCTCCTTGGCAACAGAGTGACATTAATGCAGAAATACAGTGCAGCCCTCAGCGACTCATAATCCACTTCTTTATGTAAGAACATGAAAAACTCTTTTCCTGCTGTACTCTAGGTCTCCAGCAAGTCAAAATCTCACAGTGCTGAGTTTTGCATAATCGGAAGAAATGATCTGTGTTAACTGGTCTCTGGTCAGTACTGAGAGCATCCAACAGCCTGTGTCCAATGCTTGATGTGCAAGTCTAACGTGCTCCACAGGGGGGCACTGTTGCACCAGATAATAGATCCAAGTCACAAGGCTGAAGAATACAGTATGAGGCATGCATCACTGTAGCCCATGTGACCTGGATCCAGATATTGCATATTCTTTAGCCCAATACTTTAGAGCTGGTGGAATAAAAGAGTTTCTCCAATAAAAACTGTTATTTCCTTTAAATCACACTCTGAAAAGTAACTTTTGTTTCCAGCTACAATATGATTTTATGCCAGCACTGACTTCCTGACTTCTGCTGCATGGAGGCCCTGAAAATCTCTGCACACAAAACACATACACACAGGCACACTGGTACACACACAGACGTACACAGATGGACATCTTCGTTAAGGATCACACCAAAGCACTTTCTTCTATTCCTTCAGATTCGGTGGATTTGAGGCTTAGACAGTTGTTTGTTCTGTTCCCTCTGCAGACAAGGTATCTCATGCCTGTTGTTGCCTGAACCGTTGTCTTCGTTGTCTTGATATCCAGGCATAGGCTGACTTCTAAGTCTTCTTCAATATGAGTTGTCAGGCTATATTTGCTTATGTTACTCTGGGACACCAAACTCAATTCCACTGTCTTGTTTGATTTTGCATAATGAGCTGCTGCTGGCTGCTCACAGGATAATGTCTGTGAGTGACAGCTATGAAGATGAGTGAATAAATTTCACACATTTCGATATATTCAAGAAGTGCAGTATACACTCAAAGCAGCTAACTAGACTCCATTGAACTTTGATATGTTGCATTTGATTTACAGACCTGTCAGTGGTGATCATGATTAAGTTTCTTTTTTTTGTCAGAAGTATGCAGGTGGAAACAGATTAGTGTGTGTAAATATTTCTCTACTGCCATGGAAAGATAATGAGGCCAAAAGACAATTTGGACCTGTTAATCACTTTAAAATGTTCTCAAATAGTTCAATACTGAAAGCCCAAGGTAAAATATATTCATAATTACAGAAATATATGATGGTGCAAAGTGTAACAGATCTGAGAGTGATTATTATCAGTGTTACGCATTAAACCTGGTTTCAGATATAAGTAATTAGCATTTATCAGTAACATTAAATATTTTGTAACATAATAAAACCTGAGTCACAGTGTAATCTTTACATCATACAGCAGTATTTAATAATACTTGTTTGCATTTAAATGCAGAGACGATGTAAGGAAATACAACCATGGAGAAGGGGGGAAAAGATCATAACTTTTTGTAGGAAGAAGAAATAAATTATAAATGATAAATTATAGCACAGGTACCCAGCAAAACAAAGCTAAAGTTTGGGTAAAAAATTGTGTTAACAACTTGTATTTAATTAGTAAAAAGTGGAGAACAGTCCATACTTGACATTTCAACAAGCAAACCTTAATCTTACTATTTAATTGAAAAAAAAGAAAAAGAAAATAATACTCACTCCTCACCAAACATTAGAGATGAGCTCCGTTTTGATCCACCACATTACTTCATTATGTTGTAGTTTTTCCTCTAAGATAATAACATAAGTCCTCCACAGCTGTACACTTCAGAAGGGTACATTTGTTTTCTGCCCCACCTGTTACTTGCTGCTGCAGTGCCAGATAAATATACCTGCTAGGAGCTAATTTTCACAAGTACAGACCCATTTCTGTACCTGTCTTTGTTCCAAATTATACAGCAAACTAACAGATATATTAATAAATTGCTGGTATATAGCTATGGATATCCTACTACAGGTTTATGCAGTAATGTCTGTTAGTAAGTGAAGCCTCTCAATGTGTCTTTGGCACAACACAATGAGAAACAGGTACACAGACTGTAATGTCATGCGTGGCTTCACTCCCATTTTCACCATCATGGTACACCACCAGGTTCTTCTTCATTTCTTTCACTGTATCTACATTTATGCTTCAGTAAATATTTCATTGTAACCTGATTCATAAAACTTAATTACACCGCAAATTGTATTATAAAGTGTCACCAATATTAACATGTAAATAAGCCAGAGTCAGTGCTAAAACAAAGCCCACTCAAAACTCAACAAAGGAAATCAGCTTTGAATTGGCTTCATCAGGAATGTAGTTCACTATATGCTAATGGTGACACACGTTACAGGCTGATGTTGGGAATGCCAACATTATTAGTTTAGATAATATAGAATAAAAAACACACAATTTTGACACAATTAAAAAAAAATTAAAATGCATCTTTAAAACTACTCATCTCCACTGAAATGATCCCCATCATTTCCCTAAGTCTGCTCCTCCATGTCTTCACATAATGCAAAAATAATGCATCAAACCCAGGTCATGTATTAAGTGTGATTTGCTACTGTTTGTTGTTGTTTGTTGCCAACTTTACCATGGTAACCACAGTAGATAATCCAAACAATTAAAAGAAAACATACAACATGCTTTCATGTTCAGCAGAACCTCAGCGTGAGTTAAAAACCCTTAAGGTGCAGTGCCAGGATTTTGTGTTTGTTTGTTTCTGACATTTTCCTGTCAGGTTTTGGCCTTACAGCTGTGAACCATTCTGTTTTTTTTTTTGTTTTTGTTTTTTTTTTTCTTTTGAGATCCGCTCCCATCACTGGGGGGAAAGGTGCTGGCTGAGTCCTGTTTGTGAGAAGGCGAAGATGGAGCTGCAGCTAAAAGAGAGAAGGGTTTCCATGTCCTGTAAATAAAACATAAGGAGAGTCAACAACAACATTAATCCAAAATGGCAATTACAAGATTCAAAATGAAATCCTGACCTGGTGACAAGATAGCAGCAGCATCGCTCAGCTGTATTACTGGAAAGTCAAATTTTGGTACAGCAGCATCCAGCAGAGGCCCAAGGTCTGAATGTCCTCTCAGCCTCACCTTTGACATTTTGAAACTCAGCACAGTGAGTTGGAGAAACTTTTAGAGATTCGAGGCACTAAGGCAAATAAATACTGTAAATAAATAAACACATTGGAAGTTTAAGGCTAGACTAGAACAGTATGACCAGCCCTGCAATTGTGAATCACAGCATTCAAATGACTGACTGACTGGCTGAAGTCACATTATTCAGCTGAATAAGGTAACTTGATAACCTGTGTTGAGGAAGTAGTGCAAGATAAGATAAGATAAGATAAGATAAGATAAGATAAGATAAGATAAGATAAGATAAGATAAGATAAGATAAGATAAGCCGAGAAGAGATAAGATGAGCTGCAGAAACTCAAAAACACAACATGAGAAATGTAGGCTAAAAGTGACGGCTTGTCAACATGAGGTAAAAGATGTATTCGTCCATTTGTGGCCTAGTAGTTTGACTTGTGTCCACTGCTACTGCAACTGAAATTGAACAACTTCAAATTGAATTTGGAAGCGCTGAAAATGAATGCAAATAGACATCAAGACTATCTTGCTGAATCAGAAATGCCAGTCTGATTTCTGAATAATCTGGGAAACAAATCCAGTCTGTCTCGACATTCTGCAGCTGTCAGATCTGAAAGGTTTGGTTTGGGATTAAAATGAGAAACATTCAAGCTTTTAAACACTTGCACTGTTTGCTGGTTTTCACCCGTTTTTGTGTGTGTGTCTCTGTGTGTAAAGGAGTCCAGCAGTGTTAGTCTGAGGCAAATGTATTAAGTGATTTTAGGAAAACAGAGAGAGTTGAAAAGGTGAAATTAACAACTTCTTTAATTATCAGCTTTAATTCTTGTATCCATGGTGTTTTAAAACACTACATTTAAATTATCACCACCACATTTACAAAAAAAAAGAATCAGTTACTGTGAAAAGCTAACAATAGAAAATAAGAACACTGTCACGGTTGCACAGATTTCACTTATCATTTACTTTTAAAGAAAAAAAATAACTGTGTGGGACTTTAGGTCATGCTACCTGCAGGTGGAACCAAACAGGTAATTGCCACTAATGATTGGCTGCTAAGGATTGGCTACGGTTGCACTGACTTGGCAGCCATGCAAGAGGAAGGTTCCCAAATCAAATTTTTCTCTGAAAGGTCAGGGTGAATCCTCGGTGTAGAGGAAACGTCATGGCATTAAATCAATCTGGGGCTAAACAAGTTCTCATCTGTAACAATAATATTATAATTAATCCCATAATGCATTTTTCCTGTGCATTGAATGACATTACATCTCTCAGCAAGGCAGGCATGGTGATTCAGTGGCTTCATGAACATGTCACTATTGGACATGTGATGCTGGTCTCTCACAACCCTAATCACAAATTCTAAGAAATTATTTGATAATTTACAGCTGATGCGTTCGATAGGACATCATCTCCAACCTGGTACCACATAGAAAAACAGTATAACGTTTGATTTTGGCAACAATTAGCACCTGCCTTGTTCTCCACGAAAGGCAAGAATTGTCCTGTATCATCAGACCTGGTGGTGTTTTTTGTACTTTTGCTTGCATGCTTTATGTGTTAGATATGGATTTCCATTACTCAGCTCATTCTGTTAGCAAAGGGAGAGGAAATCGGAGGTCCCTCTGGGACCGAGAAACAACCTCCGCCTGCATCCTCTGTGCATAATTGAACAAATTAGCTATGAACAGCTGTTACCTGTTAAAATGACCCTCTTTCATTTTATCGCCGTGGACAAGAGGTCTGATAGCATCTGCATGCTACAGCTGTCAGCCGTTCTGATTAGCTTGCCATTCCTGCTTTTAATATATCATGACAAACATAATTACCTCAACATCTCATTTTATGGATTCTACAAATCGCCAGGTACACAGAGCATGCCAAGTGTCCATCAATTACAGGCCATGGTAGCCCGTCCACTTGGTTGCTTCGACTTTGTCAGACCACTTTCTCTTTTAAGAGTAAGGTCTGTAATGTTACTGTAACATCTAATACTGCTTTGCATTTTAAAACTAAGATTACAGTGTGTCAGATGTAGATGTCCATGAACCTCATGTTCCTGACCTTACAGCCTCCCTGCTGGGTCTCATCAATGGCTCAGTTTCCTGCAGCCCAAGGTGATGGAGAAAGACCACCTCCTGTGACATCATCCTTTTACAAATCAAGCAGAGTGAGTTCAAGAATGGAGACTTGGGCAATAATTAACATTTATAAAGGTTTGGCATTCATAGAGTCAAAGTTAAATTGCTATACAAGAATAGTTCATCAGCGCACAGTTCAGTTGCCTTAAAGTGACTGGACAGTGCTTAAGATCCGTCCTATGTGAGAGTAGAGATTTCTGTTCATAATAAAAAGAAAAAGGGAATAAGTACAAAACCTCTGATATATTAATTAAGTCTCCTTCTTTTCAGAAACAAACAAAAAAACATAAATAAAGTAACATAAAAAAATTTAATTTTTTTTTTTTAAAAGTTACAAATGTCCTTTCTGCACACTTGTAAAATATTACATTCAGTCTTTGGAAGTTTTATGAAAAAAAAAGCTCAGGATGTGGTGCTAATGGGATGCATTTATAGAATTGTTGAACAATTTGCCCTTCATTCACACATTGACACACACACACACACACACCATAATTTCACAAAACTGACAGCTACCGAGTGAGATAAAACACTTTCACACCATGAAAAGAAAATAAATGATGAATTTAAAACGCAGGCGTCAAAACCCCCCACCCCCACCCCAACAAACTACACTGTAGTTTAGGAATTAACTACCAGAATGGAGACAGATTAACAACTTAATGTACCTGATATTTTCTGTTGTTGAAAAGAGATTTAAATCTGAGATTTCTAATCAGTAGAATAGATCAACAACACAGCAGTATGTGAACAACACTTCAAAATAGGATCGACCGACCAGGGCCAATAAGGAAACCATTAGCAGCCAAGAGTGGTGACTTCAGGCAGAGAGACAGCTGCATCAGAGCCAAAGGAGCGTGTTTTAAAATACATTTATTTTATCGGATATCGGTGAAAAAAAAGGCTCATACCAATTATCATAAAAATGTAGAATATTATCAGCTATACAGATAATTGATCGATCCCTACTTCAAAATTTGCATTAACTTTATCATAGCTGTTGTGTATGTGTTATTTTTTTCACTCGTCACTTGAATTAATCTTTATATCAACGACTTAACCCTTTTGGAAAACTGCACGCTATTCCCTGAGCCAAGTAGAGTATCGTCATGGAGACACATCAGATCACCCACCTCCTTGATTATGTGGTCACACAGTGCACCAATCACCAGCTGCCCTTTTGCTACAGGAGCAAGTGATGATCACAGCGGGGGGAATGTGGGTTTGATTTGTACATCTTCAGCTGTCAGAGAGAACCGAGTGGAGTGCAGAGGATCAGTTTTCCACAGACTCACTTGTGCCAAATACAGATTTGGAGTAGATATGTTCTTGGACACAATACAGTTAAAAACTTGGAAAGTTTTTGTCATAGTGGATGCAGTGTTTCCATAAACCATCATGAAATTTAGTTAAAAGAGCTCAGTAGTAACATAAAACAAGTCAATGGAAAATAGAGACGCAATTAGTAAGTCCCCCATAAGGGAGACTGTAAACTCTTGCATGGAAATGAGAAAAATTGAAGATTTGGAACAAGAGAGTACAAAGGGGATTTGAATGTAAGACATTTCACACCCGGCAAAACAATAAGAATATTGTCTTTTTCTGTCTGGGGTTTTTCTCAGCTTGCCTATTATTGTGTTTCCTGTTCCCAAAACTGTCCATCCATTTTAATGGGGACTATATCGCACGGGTGTGAATTGTTTATTTATTATTAATATAGCTGAATGTGTCGATGCAGCGATTTGGAGTTCTGTATCTGTTCTCCTCTCCAAAGAACATAACATACACACAGCAGAGAAGATGTCAAAGCAATAGCTAATACAGTAGCTCCATCAGGGCCGTATCTTGAAGCTCTGTGTAGGTAAGTACTGACAGATGGTGGGATCATGTTGACACTGTGTGTGTGCATGTGTGTGTGAGTGATAGATAGCTACTCTGTGAATAACTGTGGAGCGTAATATGATTTGGATGTAAGAATGGAATCTAAATCTGATTTCAGGCGGTACTATGGGCCCAGAGCTTCACTCCTTTATCTCTGTCCCTCGCCAACCATAATGTGGTCAGCTGCTGCTGTTCTCTCTGGGGTGTGGTCTCACTGACCGGGGAGGAAAACACTATTGCTTCCCATCCCTGCTTTTAGACGCCTTTATGCCTCCTCGAAATGGCTCTCATCATATCATTAAGCTCATCCTATACCTGCCGCTGCCATCCGAGCTGTGCGTTCTTTGAAAAGCTCAGTATGAATCGGATATCTTTTGTTGATGTGGTGACCCATGGAAAGGCCAGTGTTAAGTTTCAGGATTGCTTCCACGCATGGTTTTGTGGTTCTCTTGACTGTTTGAACTCACTCTGATTTCTCTTGAGGGCCCACTCCTCCCCAACTGTGCAGTTACTCTCTGAAAGGATTAGATGAGGAGTTCACCGCGGGGGCATCAGGCAATCTACATACAATAGCCCAAACACGGCTGTGAATAAATCAACACTGATGTAAGACAATAAAGCCAATGTGGTGTGGCTATTTGTTTATTCTTATTACACAGAGCAGCGCACTTTGGATCATTTGGAGTAAATGTATTACTTAGAGACGACTCAGAACACAGACCACCCCTGCCATCTCTATTTTACTCTATGTGTGCTATGTCTGGGTCCAGAGGCGGTCCGGCGGTCCACTAAGGAAACCATTAGACAGATATCCAGTCAGACCTATGGGCCATTCCCTCTTTCCCGCATCCTCCTCTGTCCCTCACATCCTCAGGCCATCACAGAGGAAATGAAAGTCACTGATGGAGAATATGGGGAAATGGTTTTGATAGATGGATGACTGGTCTGACTGTGTCTACAGAGCAGCCTCAGGGAAAATACATACAGTATACACACACACACACCTGGCTATAAGGTAACATCAGACTAAAAATCTACACAATAAGTGCACATCTATGACACCTGCCTATCACAGAAACACCACGTCCAACAAAGGATCAAAGATGTCGCAGCAATGTGATTTCTTATCTAAGATTAAAAAAAAAAGACTGAAAAAGAGGGAATTATCTTCACAACATCTGAAATATCAGTCTGATACATATTGTCAGCTGTGATATCAACGCTTATCTCAGACAAAATCCCCTGCTCTGCCAGTCTAGAAGTTAATATTTGGATCATGAATTTGGTTGTTTATTGATTCAGAATTGATCTGCTCTGATACAGCGTTATCTCGGACACTTGTGTAATTAGTTAGTTAGACAAAACACTGAGTGGGAAATCTAAATGATTGTCGGGCCATCTATGGTATCACTCATCTTGTCTGGCTCAGCTGATAAACTTTTTGTCATGAGAAAGCATGAATTTTGGAATTAGCTGCTCTGACAGATATCTGTCACCGAGGCAACGTGTTTTATGTCATTGTGTGTGTGTGTGTGTGTGTGTGTGTGACTGTGCTGTACAACTCAGAAAACAACACTGAAAACCTCCAGAGGTGGAATCCAGCTAAATATATTTACTGAAGTACAAACTTGTTTTTTAACAGTTATTCTAAGACATTATCTGTTGATTAAAGGGGAACTATGCAAGTCTGGTCACTGTTTCACTGTTTTGGTCATTTTTTTCTCTATGGAGCTCCACCTGCAGTTTCGAAGTGCATATTTTAACTGTCATAAAAACTCACAGCTTTATTGGCTCAACCTCACTGATCACTGATCAGCATCATTTGGCCACAGGTCAACAAGGTCTGGAGTCACTATATGAAGTTTATATAAGTATCACTTGTGGTCTATGACGATAAGTATGTTGACAGAGAGATTAAGGTACTCATTAGCTTAATTAATGATGTCATTAGCATAACTTGTTATGTTTAATAAATCACTGTAATTATGGTAGGACAGTGAATGACTCCAACCTTTTTTTTAACACTCCCCTGATTAACTCATGCATCGTTCTTGATAGAATTGATAGTTTCAGACTGATGTAGAAGTGTAACAGTCGTCCTCAGTGATAAAGGCACTTTTTAGAAGAGTGAAAAGTTAGAGAGGGGAAATGAAAGAGGCAGAGAAGAGTGAGTGGATTTTATTATACCCTTGCAACGTCCAGTATATATATATATACATATATATATATATGTATATATATATATATATATATATATACCCATCATGAGATCAAATATCCTAGTGCATTCGTTTTTTTTTGTTTTTTTTTTTTTTAAAAAGGGTA
>OMNW01007947.1:15187-29774 GCA_900303245.1 Selene dorsalis
ATTTTTTGTGTCTCTATTTGCTAAACAATAAAATCTGAAAGAATCCAGAAAAGTGTCTGCTCCCTAGTTTTATATTAATACTGCTTTTTTTTTTTTAAAACGAAAATCAGAAGATAAATTGGTGCTTTCACAGAGTCTAGTATTTGGATCACGCTGACACATTCATTTGACAGACATATAATTAGCTATTTGAAAATGTGGCTACTGATGATGTCACTGACATCAACATCATGAGATCCTCTGGTCAAGTGCATGAAGGGAGAAAACACAGCTTTGCACGCACACATGCACGCACACACACACACACACACACACACACATGCACGCACACACACACATTTTTGCTCTCTAATCATACGATGACAGGCACAACACCATGTTGTGTGTGTTAATGTGTGTTTTGTCTGGATGGGCCTTAACCAAGCTTGAGTACTGTAACTAAAATATAATCCAACCAGATGGAGACCTGGCTGATACTTTGTGTGTTCAGTGATGAAGATCCAGGCTGTCACTCTGAACCTTTTTCTTTTTTCTATGAAATCAAACGGACCGCGATCTTAAGTGTTGTGAGTGCAGGACCAGAGATTTTGTCAGAAAAACAAATATTGTCTGTGAACATTTTACATCCAGTATAAATGTATTTGCTAAATAGACAGATTAACATTACTAAATTAACATAGAAAACATACTCAAACATACACAATTAGGATTCCTTAGAAACAAAATGTAGTTTCTAGGACACAGGGTTGTAAAAAGTGCATTCAGATGTTTTGCTTTTGGACACAGTCAGACTGCTGCTTTACTTGATATTTAAAGGTTCTTCGTGTGACTTTTTTCTCTTTGTTTTTACTGTCACTAACAAGACAATGTTAGCATTAACCAAGATCTTCAGCCATAGTTGAGTTTACAAAGCTGGGAACAAGAACCCTGGAAATTAGTTTAGCATTATAGCACTTACATCATCACTGCAAACACAAAACCAGATTTTCTCACCAGTCTGCTTTGCCTTCACTTCTAATGTTTGTATTTAGGTTTCAAAAATCATGCATAAAAGTGACTGTTTATTTGTGAGGATGGGTGGGAGCAGAATGTGTTTCATAAACTTGTGTTTGTCGCTGAATTTATTTTCTGTGGTAATCAAAGAGGGAACCAGGAAACACAGGAGGCAGCAAATAACAGGTAAGATTAGTTTTGCTTCCCACCCTACAAATGAATTAAGGTTTATGCTGGATATGATACTGGACTCTTATTCTAAACTGGTAAAAAAGCAGCTCTTACTGCTAACCTCTAACTGATTGGTGCATGATCACTGAAAATTAACAGCAGTATTTCAGTCAAGGTAAAACTTTTTCTTTTTTTTTTTTTAATAACAGCCTTTCCAGATCCAATAATTATACAGGAAAAATGGTTGTGACTTGTAAAAGCCTGGATGGTGACGCGGGCTAAATAAGTTTCAGTGTAGTTCAACATGAGCTGTAAACCACCCACATGTATAAATCCACTCAGGGTCAAAATTCAGCATGAGGTAATTCTGATAATCATGCGACGGTTTCCTGAATTAATCCATTTTGACGGGTTTCACTTCACCCTCAGTTTTCCTGTGGACGGAGAGGAGAGATTTGTGTATTCGTGTGTGCTTGTGTAACAGCAGGGCTTATTCTGTCTATGTGTGCATTGACGTGCTCTGACAGGTCAATCAATAAGGAGGAGATGCAGTCTGCTGTTGGTTCATTGACCTGCTGTGCTAAGATAGAACAAGCAAGGGTCATCTCATCCTCCTTCGTCATGCTTCCCTCACCGCCTGCTCTGACTGCTAACTGATATCTGTTTCTACCTTCAGGTTTCTCCTGTTTTCAAAGAGGCCGTCACTGACATTTAAAACAGCATGTATGTGATTGTTTAGTTTAAGGTGCAATCCCAACAACATATTGCCTTCATTTTGTTTCAATTAAATCTTATATCTTTGCCAATATTGTTGATATGTTGCTGTTTTTATTTTTCTTTTGGCCACTTGGAGTCAGTGAAAACTAATTAGAACAAAAAACTGAGATATTATCAGTTTTAAAACTGATATGACTTTGATATCTTTGGTACTTGTTTATATGTCTCTTTACAGAGCAATATTATCACTCACTGAGAATTTTCATTGTTTTAGATCTGATTTTGGTTTCCACCAACTCGTAATGCAAACATCTCTCTCAGGAACAAGGACAAGCGCGAAGGCTTCAGGGGAATGAGCTGATACTTCATTAGATATAAATCTCTGTGTTGCTGAGCAGCAGATTTTCTGAAGGTTCATCACTACACACAACACCTTTCTAAAAATATAAATTATAGCCTTTTTAAAGTTTAAAAGAATGATGTATCTGAATGTATTTCATTTTCAAGTAACTGCTCATTCATTGATTGAGTCTTTCGCTCTATAGCATCACGTTTGAAGGTGAAAAGGTTCAGACAGTTAACACACAAAAAGGAAGAAAAAAACAGAAGAGGACCTCAATGAAATCATCATTCTGTAGTTTAGCGTCATCTTTGTATAGCTTGTAAAGCCTATTTTAGATTTCTGGGTGGGAAGGAGAGAAGAAAAAAAAATTTAGAAAAAAAGAAGAAAAATAAAAAGAACTGGATTTATTTCTATTTTCATACAAGGTTGTTTTGTCGGTGAATTTCATCAGCTTCAGCTCAGAAAGACTTCATTATCCCACCTTGGAAGACGACCCTGTCAGGCACAGTTGACAAATGAACAGCCTTAATTGTGTTGATCGTTTTAGCTTATGTTTGTTCATGGCTGGCACTAAAACTAATTTGGGCTATGAAACTCAATCATCCACATATTAAGCCCGTGCAAACAAGAAGCACATCATAATTTCTAATTCTCAGCGATTTTGATCCTAACACTGTGGAAATGTCCCTGGGAATACATTATTGTATCTCTTTATGCAACACCATTTATGTGTGAGGGACAAGTTGTGTTCCTCAGTCAGTGCTCAGCCATAATGACATGTCTGAGGCCTTTGTGTTATTGCTGCCGTGCAAGTGCACACAGGACGGCTGCTTCCTTTTTTAAGTGTATCTATATATGTTTCATTTGCCTGTGAGTATGCAATTTACTGTGAAAATGTAAAAAAAAAGTCTCAGTTTTTTCACTGGAAATTCATGATGTTTCTTTTTTTTTTATCCCTTTCCCCTGAGAAGAGTCTAGTCCTCAGTTGATGTGTTCATTCAGTATAATCCTGTTCACATACATTTCTGAAGGCATTTGCTGCTGCTCTATTTCCTGCAGGACTCCACTGAATAACACTCAACATGTTTCAAAACCTCTCCTTTGTCCATTTTTATGTCCTCGATTATGATTTTAAATAAATGAGTGCTCTCTGGCCAAGGAAAGACTATGTAGGCACACAAGGAAACTAAATTGAAATTAAAGTAAAGGAAAGTTTCTTGACTGGCAGAGACATTTTTTCAGTTGATTTAACAATTTCTGGGCAAAACAATCACATTAGCACTTTAAAAATAACACTGTTGTGAGGAAATATATCGCTCGCAGAAATCAGCTGGTGTCAAAGAAGAGACAGGAGCCTGGGTTTTTTATAAGGAGGGGAAATTTTATTTATAACACATGGTGCTGACAGGGAGTCTCCAGCTCAGCGTCTATATTACAAGGTTGATCTGCAAGGCTGCGCATGTACTGTACGGTATTTGGAAACCAAGATTGCAGTGGCACTATAAACACACGCTTGAAACAACAGACTCTTTCTGTTTTCTTTTTGTTTTTTTGTTGTTGTTTTTTTTTTTTTATCATTTTCTTACAAAATGGTACAAACAACAATACAAAATATTTGTGCTGTTGACAATTTACAAAAGAAGTCTTTTGACTCAATAACTGTGCAATATTTTTTTCAGCTTTTTTTTTTCTCCTCCATTTGAAACTATGTGAATATGGTACACCAGAATCCCTTCTGGACGGCAACCTCGGTCATGCGGGCTGCGACACATTTTAAAATGTTGTATGATTACTGTAATAGAACTCGTCTGTCCATTATAAAAAGACACATGCAAAAAGCTCCAATTGTACAGTTACAGTTTGCCTAACTCGGTCTGTTTAGCTTCAAGCAAATACTACATTATGTACACTTGGACTTGAGCAGTATCGGGGGAACTTGTATGAAACACTGCTGCCTGTGTGTATGTTTCTGACCAAACAAAGACAAAAGTCTGGCCTCTGCTGGAGCCTCCCGTCATGTGTGCGTCCATGGTCAGGCAGTGTCCAGAGTGAGACCGAGCGTCCTTTAACTAACACCAGTTAAGAGAGGCAGTAGAGCCACCACAGCCAGAAGACAGGGATGGACTACAACAGTGTGATGGTTCTTCCTTCCTACGTTCTCATTAGCTAATTCTCCCCTCACTCCAGCAAGGGAACATCAATAAGACAAGTGAACCAAGTATGTAACAAGTAATGATCAATCTTCCTTCATTTCCCCTCATAAATTGCATTTTAATGGGGGTCAAGTTTGACCAACTCCACCGATGATTTGCTGCCATGTGTCATTGCAAGTCATTGATAACATTCAGTATCATAATGGCATTGTGTCATGTATGTGTGTGTGTGTGTGTGCCTGTGTGTGTGTTAGTGGGGAGGGGGCTCCTGCTATGTTTGGCCCTAATTCTGATCTGAACATCTGATAAGACAACATGAACATGTTCTATGCAGTGAATGGATATGGATGGCCTTCAGAGACGTTGCCGCTCTGCAGCTGAATCAGAACAATGCTCAAAGGGTTTATATATTATCGAACACTCACATATATACAGTAAGGCCTAGAGGAGTGAGTGTGTGCTAGTATAGACTGTACAGACTGGTTTGAAATGGGAACTTTTCACCGTGATTAACTTGGAACAGCGACACCAGTATGGCTGTAAGCCCATTTCGAATCACATAGATTCTCTTAAATGCACATGGCTTTCTGTGGTGAGATATACCTTGCCAAGTTTTCATTTGAAACAAAAACTAGAGTGAAAGAGAAATGGAAAAGACCACACAGAAACAGATAAATCATTTCACCAAATGTATAAAAAAAAGGTCTGTTTGTACAACATTTATAAGTCAGAAATAATCACAAATAGCAGAAAGTAACAGCTGTGTTTATTTTGTCAAGATATTCTGTACGCTGTGTAGCAACTGGATGGATAAGAGCTTATCCAGCAGCAGGCTGTGGAAACCACTCCTGTTCTCACGTGTACTGTCTCAGCTGACAGCTGTCCTGAAAAATCGCTGCTGTCAGTTTCCGTACCAGAAGGTGCAATTTAAATCCATTTATCTAGGAATCGAAATCAAGAGATTCCTACCCTGTTAACCTTATTAAGCATACTTTGACCTTCCTTCCTGTGTTTATAGTCAAATCACACGCTCATAGTTAACGTCATGATATGTGCATTAACAGCGGGAGTATTTTCCATGTATCGCTCAATTCTTTTCCATCTACTCTGAAATGATTTTTTTTTTCCTTCACAGTGGGCTCATTTTAACCATTTTTATGGTCATTCGGAAAAAATCTAAAGATTTGTTTAAATGAAGCGTTAGCAGGTGAGGAGCAGTTGAAAAGCGGCAAGATACAAAAGAATAACACTGTCATTACAGAGATTTCCTCCGAGCATTCATCATATTCATAATTAATAGAAGATCTGGTCAGTCCATATGAAGTTGAAAGTGGCTACCACAGAGGAGCATTTCAATGGGCCTTCAGAAGATAAGGAATGATTAAACCCTTCTATCACTCACCAGCATCTCCCTGGTCCCTCTGTGAAATGTTTTGCATATTTAAATAATTAAACACAAAGACTAAAGCCCCCCCCCCACATTCTCTATGTATATGCACTTCCAGGGGGCCTGAAATATGATCACAAAAGCCCAAGGGTGGTGCTGCGTTTTCATTAAGTCACAACACAACTGTCTTTCAAAAACGTCTGTCTTTTAAAGCTCTATTACTCAAGCTTTAGTTTTACAGAGCCTGCTTTGATAAATTGCAGAACTTCAGAACAGACTTTCACTTCCTCTAACTTCTTCTCAAAAACCTCTTGAACTTCCAGCCAGAAATTTCAGGAGAAAATTTGAGATGAATGAAATGCTGCCTGAAGAGACACAGATTGTGAAGGCGCTAAATCCCTGGCTGAGGCTCAATTCCCCCAGTTTCTGTGACAGGGACTAGCATGAAAGTTTGTATATTAAAAGTTTGTTGAGAAACAACAGTGAATCAACAAAAGAAGGAGAAGAAGAAGAAGAAGAAGAAAAAAAAAAACAAGATGTAAAAAAAAGAGGGGCTCAGAATGTGGCTCAGACGAGCTCACGACTCTATATGTAACTATCAGAGTTATTTGAAGTTATCTAGTATTTTCTTTTCCCTCATGTTTGTACAATTTACATAGTTTTCTTTGACACATTTACCACACAATAACTGGTGCCATGTTAATAACCTTTGGGTGGAGGGATAAACATGCAAACTTTAAATGATCTTAAAGGCAAAGTCTCCTTAAATAACCCTCGTAAGTACTTCATATACAGTAACATTATAGAGGTTACACACTTGACTTGTCAATCTTCAAAATTTAGGAACAAGTTTGAGGTGCAAATACTCAGAGCTCAAAACAAACACAGCTGCTATTGAAGCCACAAGAAACAAAGACAAGCGATGCATTTCTTCTCTAAGACAGTCCCATTATGTATTTTTGTGATTTCAGTAACCACATTCAAGTTGGCTGTGATCTAGGAGCAAAGATATGCCTGACTTGAAAAGTTAATGATTTGTCCATAACTTACAGACACACTGTAGGCCTATGTACAGTACGTCTACATAAAGCGCCCTCGTAAGCCAGTCAATGCTCCTCTGAAACCAGCACTGACATCTCCCGCAGCTACCACAGCCCCACAGGACCGCAGAAATGACAAGGGAAGGTCTGAGTTAAAGGGTCAGGGGTCATATGAGGGCGTGTAAGCCCAGAAAATGGCAACCAATCCTGAGTTAGCGGGAGTCTGCTAAAATACGCACCACTGAAGGCACTTTTTAAACAACAGTGCTTCTGTTCTAAGTAATTCAAGTTCAAGAAAGAAGGACTTTCTTATCTGTGTTCTTCATTTTATTCCTTTTGTTCCCTCAGACAAAGTGAGAAGCTCAACCTAAAGCTTCTGCAGAGAGGCAGGCGGGGGGGTGACAGCGAGGGAAAAGTGAAAACCCTAAGGAATCGACTCAAATCTAAAGGGAATGAGGACAAAAAAAAAGCTGCAAAACCAAAGGGAAAACAAAGTCGGACCAAAGTTTCTTACAACCTACATCTAGCATAAAACCTAAACTGAAACAAAAGCAGAGGAATTTGAAAATACAAACTATGAGAAGCCTGCAATTCAGAGCTTCCGTTTCAGTCATAGACTGAGGCTTAGAGCAGGTGACGGTTGAGAAGAGCACCCGAAACTGACTCACGGGACTGGTCCTCTGTGGTGGGTAATTTGATTGGTTGGCTGGTCAGTCAGTTGGTCAGTGTGAACGAGTTGTGTGTTCAGTAAGGGTGTAATAGCCCCATATGTTAGGGACAGAGCATGGCAGGCCAGCTGACGGACGAGGGTGTGTGTGTGCGTGTGTGTGTGTGCATGTGTGACCGGGCAGATTTAATCGTCATCCCCTCCTCCGTACATGTCAGCCAGCTTCTTGAAGCGTGGGCCCCAGTCGTTGAGGTAGTCATAGTCCTGGTCCCCCGTGCTGGAGGAGTTAAGTGAGCTGACTGAGCCAGCGGTGGAGCCACTGCCCTCATAGTCAAACACCAGCAGGGAGTCATAAGGAGGAGCAGTGGGGTCGTTGTCTGCTGCTCGCAGACCCTGAACAGAAGGAAGACGAGGAAAGGCAGTGGTCAGTGCTCACATGGCCACAGCAGAGAATAAGAGATAAAACAGGCAGCTTGATCAGTGATGGAAAAGCAACACGTTGTTAGAAATCACCTCCAGCGATTTAGTGCTGTTTTCACAACAGACAAATGAAACTACAAGAAAGGTCAAAGCTGGAGCAGCTGAAGGTCAAGTGTTGGGCCATTAAAGTCCTCTGTACGGCCATTCACACACCTTCATGTGTAATTGTGCCCATTGTAAAGAATAACACTTTTCATAGTGTTACTGAATATTTAATTAATATAACTGAATTAGTGTTAGCATTTTAATATCACAATTGACTGAGAGCTCATTTTTATCACATTTATGTACTGGTGCATCATATTTCACAAAGCTGATCATTTCAATCTTTTCCTTGTAATAACACAGTATACATAAAAGTACTAATTCAATATTCCCCTCTGAGATGTAGTGTTTAGTAACACTGAAGTACATCAGAGTTGTAATAACACTGTGCTAACTAAGGGGACTTCCACAGATTTGACACTTCACAGTCTGTTGCAGGTCTAATGCTTTGTGACAAAGAATAATAGCACATTATTTTATCATGATATCTAAATTTTGAATTTTAATATTCAAAAAGATAGTCTTGGTGAAAATATAATAATTACACAGGATTCTTCTGCACTACCTCCGCAGGTAAGTCTGATTCCTGCTACATGGAAGTTATGCAAGTTTTGGAGCTGCAGCAGTCAGCATGTTTTATATATGTGTATATATTAGCAAGGAGCTCCTCGGGTCGGTTCTTGTTTCTGAATTCAATTTACTGTATGTAACCCTCAACTTTATTCATCAATATTTTGTTTCTGTTTCATCAATAAGATGTGAAGCGTTCTGTATGTTTTCTGCCCTGTATTTGTTTCACAGAATGACAAATGAATCCCTTTGACCTGAAGGTGAGGCAGGTGAAGAGAATTTGACTTCATCAACTTCCCTAAAACACAGAAAAACGCTGCGGATGGAAACCTAAAAAGCCTCAACCCCAAGGGAGGCAGTGCATGGCAGGAACACCATGTGTTTGCTGTGTTTGTGTTTTACCAGACTGCTGGAGCGATATCAGGTGACTACATGTGCAAGTGAGGGAGAGAAGGGGAGAGAGGGAGGGAGGGGAGCAAGGGAGGGAGAGAAAGGGAGTCAAGGCTGGATGGATCAAAGCTGAACAGCTGCCAACACCTCTCGAGTGTGAATGTGTTGTCACGAGTCTGTCAATCAGCATTTTCTAGCATCAGTGTGTCAATGCTGGAGTTGTGTGTGTGTAACAGTGCATGTGTGTGCGTGTGAGTAAGCCGAGCACAGTGAGAGCAGCTGTAAAGTAAAACAAAACTCAACATTGTTTTCATCACCATATTGGAGGATATATATTGAACAGCATCCAGAAATAAGTAGTTGTATTAAGTGTCAGGCCGAAGGAACGTGAAAGTGAGAGGCCAGCTGCCCGTGGGAGCAACAATCTAATGACACTTGAGCTCTCGTGAATGTGAGATGTTAAGTGTGTCTCCGCTGCGTGTGTGCATGTAAATTCACCTCGTGGATGAAGTCCCCAATGTCTCCAGGATGGGGCACGACAGGTCTAATTGGATACTGGGATTCAGGGATGATGGGACGTTCATCCACCCGGCGGACACCAGGTGGCTTGCTGATGATATGCTCCAAGGAGTCGGGCTGCTGCAACTGGCTCAGGTCATAGTCCTGCACAAGCCACAAGGGCATACAGATGTGAGCAGGGTGCAGGTCAACACAGAAAGTGTGTCTATGTCTCTGTGTGTTTGTGTATGTGGATCTCACCTGGTCCTCTTCTCCTCCTCCCTCCTCATCATATTTGAGGATGTTGTCTCTGACGTCGTCTTCAGGATCAATAAGCAGCTGCTTCGTCTGCCTCTCCTTCTCTCTGCGCTTGATCCACACCGCAAACAACAGCACCATGCCTGCAATGATACATACACACATGATGAACCTACAGGGTAATCGTCACGATCTGCATCAAAAAACAAAACAAAACAGACAATCAGGAGATAGTTCATACCTGTTATTAACAAGATGAGGAGCCATGCTCATTGCTCTGTGAGGCTGAGCCTAATGTTAAAAACAGTATGCTAACATACTCACAGGTATAATTTACCATGCTCTTAATTAACAAGCTTGATTTAGTTTCACAGTAATTGGCACAATAATACAAAGAGCCATTATTTCGGGTATTTGCTCATAAAGCAGCAGACTGTATTACAGAAATGTGTTTTTTGAGCTGATGACAGTGTCAGAATAAAATGTCAGCACATCACCAAAATGATAACAGTATATCCTGAAGGGGAGCATCATTAAACTGACAAAGCATCAAACGGCTGTTGAGACATCTCTCTCACTTTGACGGTGTAAACACCAGAACACTGAAAATGTATTTCACTACTTGTTGATTTTACTTGAACAAACCCAGCAACTTTCCTCCTTTTGCACATGATAAAAAAACAACAAACAACTCATGTTAACCTCATGTGGTCGTACACTGGTGTATATTATGACACATAATGGTATGACACAGTTTACACCAATATTAAACGTCTTATGGAGCAGTTTGGGTGAACAGTTGGAGCCACAAAGTGTGTAACTTTGACACTGAAAGACTGATTCTTGTAAATAATTTCCAACGGACAGTCTGTTTAACCATGACCAAGTCATTTTTAGGCCTCAACCAGAACCCCTGCACTGTCTGACCAGAAAATAGTAACAAATATCTACATACAAACTCCACTTGTTTATAGCTTTTTTGTTGCTTATGTAAATTATCTGTGTATAGTTTGTGTGCCATCTTTGAAAAGACATTTCAAAAGTTGGTGGGCTCCACTTGATGAAATAAACATAAAGATAAATTAGTTATAAATGTGGGCCTCTTCACAGCTTGAACTGGTGGCTGTGGTAGTAATGGCGAGGACAGATCATTTACATACAATATTACGATAATACTATATTAAAATATGTCGGAGAAATCTCACAGCTGCGTGCAAATTTGTCTATAGGACCTGTCTATATTTATATGTATGATGCAACTCACAGCAACAAAGAAACCCGACATCACTGGCAAGACAGATAGCAGCAGATATTTACTCTACTAGGAAAAACAGACAAAAACTTCTTGTTGAGAGATGCCGGAGAGGATTCCAGCAGTCGAGACATTCATCCATTATACAAACTATTGTTCATGTTGTTGTATCACAGCCTGGTGAATGTTTAATGGCTGAGCCCTGAACTGCACTTTTTTTTTCAACAGAGAGTGCAAATCAAAGCCAATCACAGGCAGCTGTAACTTTTCACATTGTATGTATTTGTGTGGGTGTGTGACATGTCTGAGAGGGGCGAAGTGTCACTGGATGAATATGATATGAACAACCGATACTCACTGAGCAGTATGAGGATGCAGATCAGGATGGAGATGATGGCTCCTGTTCCCAGGCCGGTGGCTGCCACAGCTCCAAGAGTGGTGCAGTCGCCGTTTTCATCGCAGGGACACACCTTGACTTTGATGACCGATCTATTGGACAACGGAGGGTTCCCTGAGTCTGACACAATAACAGGGACCTCGTACACTCCCGGCTCTAAATATATCTGGTACCGCAGAGCCAGACGGGCATAGTCACCTGTGGAAAGAAGACAGAGAAAAGAATGTTGCTACGCTTTCTAATGGGGTTTAGGTTTTCCGAAGTCTTGAAAACTGAAATCACAAAATGTGATCTTGATGTACATGTGTGGGCATGAATGGTGCTGGAAGCTTTATAACAGACATAATTTTCGCGTTTCCCCTGGTACTGAACTTCTACAGTGACACTTCCTCACCACTAATCCGAGAAATTGTCCAGTTGCGCCGGATGCTGGTGGGGTAGTTGGGCAACTCGAAGACAAAGGGTCCAGCGTTGGGATCAGTGTCGCTGTCAGCGGCAGTGATGTTGACGCCGTTGACGTTCTTGTTCATCCTCTCGCAGATCCGTGATTCCTTGGCTATGAGCGCTGGGGGGTTGTCATTAATATCTATCAGATAGATCTGCAACGTGCCTGTGCCACTGGCTGCAGGAGAGCCTGGAAGAGAGAGAGAGAGAGAGAGGAGAAAATAGTATCATGACAAGAGGAAAAGATGACACGAGAAGATGTGTGCAGTGAAAGGAACAACGGAGATGGAAGAAGGATGGGAGTTGAAGGCCGACAGAGGAAACGCAAATAATTAAAGTGAATAAAAAGGGAGATTAAAAGAAGAAAAGAGACGAGGTGAAAGGAATATTGTTTATTTACAATGGTAATGTTAGAGGTAGGGATGCTGTAGAGCTGGAGGAGAAGTTCTGCCATTGACAGAAATACTTCTGACACTTGTGCTTTCCAGCTCCTCTTTTAGCCTTACAGCCAAATCAAACCCATCACAGTCGATCCAGATGCAGACCCAGAACATCCAATTGCCTAGGGAGGGCTTAGGTACAATAATGATGACTGTAACACAATCAAACAAGTCCTTGTCTGTGTGTATTTACACAATTCTATGAGCGTCATCTATGATTCAGTAGATAAAGGCCCCTCTGCCTGCAATATTAATATTGTACTGTATTTATTGAAAGGTGAACTGGGCATTGGAGCGCACTCAGGCCTCCGTTCTCAAGTACACACTGAAATAGACTTCTAAATGCATGTACTACTGTATATGCCCTTACTACAAAACAAAAGTACTGTGCACAGATAATCAAGCTCTCTTCAAAATGAGTTCCTCTGTGGTTATCCACAGCCTTTAAGGAGACAATTAAGTCCTAAATTTATTTAGTGCTACCTGAAGAAAAGCAGGGTGAAAGCAGTTGTTGCTTCCCCAACTGCAGACCGTAGTAGCCAATCACATGCATTTTATTTATGATGCATAATGAATTGTATTTATTTACTGTACAGATATAGTGGACATCAATAATGGATTTAACCAAATAAATACATTATGTGCTCTCCTCTGGGTAGGTTGAAGTTAGTGGGACTTTTTTTGAACGCACAGAACTGACTCATTGAATATGCAATGGGTTTTAACAACCATCTCATTATACATGCAGAGGTGAAAATGTTGCTTCTTAGGGAGCTCTGAGACTCTGACATCAGTGCCTGTAGACTTAACTCGCTGTTGGACCTAAGTCTATGTTGTAAGTCTGTGGAAACTGTTCGGGCAATAGGAGAAAACTGGTCTGATTCGACTGCAGGCAAACATTGCAGGTGCTGGTTAACTAGAATATTGTCAGTCATGGACTGTAACAACATGCACTGGTGCCCACAGACACACACATACACACCTCAGCTGCAGACACAATATTTAAGCCTTTTGCACTGACTGAACAGAGCAACAGACCATCAGCAACAGCATTAATATAAAACTGAGGGTAAAGAATAGACACTTTAGGCAATCAGAATAGGATAGCAGAGCAGGGAGAAGAATGCATGAATGTGTATGTGCGCTATGAAACTGTGGCACAGAGAAATCTGAAAAAGAGAGGGCTTTAGCTGTATAAAGCTCAGAGCTGTTTATTGAGTGTGTGTCAGGGGGTGACGACCCTTAGCTGCCTCCAATTACGAGCCATTTCCCCTCCATGCCCCACTGGCTGAGCCATTGGAATCAAGCGACCCCAGGGCCCATCTCTGGGATGAGATAAGGGCGATGTAATTTACAAAGAGATTTATGCAAAGCTGACAGATCTGCCAATTAAACATGGCAACAGAGCAAGACATTTGCCACATGAGGAGTGAGACACAGTTAAAGATGGAGGGCTGTAAGTGAGTCCGTTGACGGTTTAAGCTCTGTCTGATTGGTGATACTATGATTAGTGCTGTAGATCCCAAAATAAAATGCAATTAATAGATAAAGAGTTATCAAGTGATCATTAAAGGTTGTGCCATTACAGCTCTAGAGAAGCTTCAGAGGTTTCAACAAAAATTCAAACACACAAAAGACACTTATCAACTACTTTATTTCACCTAATCCTCACGAACATAAAATGAACTAATATCTACCATATGATGTAGCTAGTCAAAGTAGTTCAATTATCTATAAAAAAAAAAAAGAACAATATAATTATCTAACAATTTTATCAATAGGTACTTTCATATTCATTGTTATGGACACACATTCTTGATGTTATAAATGGCAATTTAACACATCTATGTACTACTGTATATGCCATAAGCACAAACACACACAGACACACACAACTACACATGCCACTGCAGCATTCTGCTAGTTTGTTAATCCCAGCCATGTATGGGGGACATGTGGAAGCAGCTTGCCACAGCTGATAGGAGAATTATGTGGGTTTTAACCAGCTAAATAAATAATTATGTTTGTGTAAATTCCTCAAAAGGATTTGTATTAACTCCTTTTTTTGATGGTGGCTCATAGATGTGAGGCTTGGTGAAAAGACTTGTAGCAAGCCTACCATATGTTCTTTGAAGAGCGCACAAACACAAACAATAGCATAGGTGTTTGAAAAGGAAAGGTGTGTGTCATAAAGGTCTAAAGCTGCAAGATTGTGTTGGGGGGGCAACATAAAAATATGGTGGCAGTACAAGTGTACTTCTCACCGTGCTGTCACCACCTCTCCATGTCCCATCCTACTATCCTTACTGTCTCATAGTACTTCTTAACATAATCCCTCGCGT
>OMNW01007949.1:0-15355 GCA_900303245.1 Selene dorsalis
CCCCTCTACCTGTCCACCCACCCCTCTCCAAGTAAAAAAACAAAACTCACTAAAAAGGAAAAAGAAAAAAAAAAGACTAAAGGAATGTCATATACATCACATTAACACCACCACTATTTTATACTTCATGTGCAAATGTTTGGCAAACTCATAACAGCATCTACTACCGTGCTAAGCTATGAAAATAACGTGAAATAGATGATTCTGAGAGTTTCTGTGCCATGACCTGTAACAACTGCAGCTCAGGTTGATTGACCAGTATAGAAAGTGCAGGCGACGTCCCCTACCCACCGCTGCTCTGTGCTTATTCATGTACAAACAAAAAATGTGATTGTTGGAATGCAAGTTTCACTTTCATCCTCTTGTTCTTTAGCCCAAATACTTTCAGATCGCAGCAGATAGTGTTGCTTGATCACAGTAAAGGTGATACTGGTGACAGTAATAATTGATTTTTCTCTGGTTTGTATGTGATGTCAGTCACGTAAAAAACCTCTCAGAAGAAGGTCTGCAACATGGAAAACAACGGGTTTCGATCAGGTCACGGTCACGTCACGTTCTGATAGGCACAAACACTGTGGAGGGGGCAGCAGAGACCTGCAGCAGGAGACACAAGTGTTCGTTTACAAATCTAAACATGAAGAGGATTTCCCTGTGAACGTCGACTTACCTTTCTGTATTGAAGGTGCCGACGCTCAGCTCTGGTCATGCCTCATTTTCTATGGTCATTCCTGGGTTACTGGCACCTACACAAACACAGACACGGTATAAAATCTGTTGTTTAAATCATAAAATCTTAATAATGAGACCAAGCAGCAGAGAATAAACCAGTGGTAATTTTACCTTTCTTGTCTTTGTCTGCTGCACTGTCACTCTCTGTCCAGGAGGGGGTGCTGGTGAGCAGCCGACTTTGACTCTCTCTCAGCGGCTTGGAGGGGAAGTGACGGCCCTCTGCTGCACTGGAAACACACACATACTCATGAGGGGACATGTAGCTGCGAGTCCTGCCCCCCTGAGCTTCTTCTTTAAATAAAATAGTCCTAAATCCTGTGATCTGAATCATTACTTTTCAACTCCAAGGCTGCAACTTCTGCAAGGTGATTTTCCTGCATCATTAAACCAACAGGTTGATAAACCCCTGGGGGCAGACTTGTGACTTCTGACTTGTGCTGATGCTGCTGTTCTTATGGATGTGTGTGATCATTTTTTTTACTCACGTTTTGTTGGTAGGGTTGGAGCCCGTGGGTGAGGATGGCTGCTCAGGATCCAGATTCACCAGACAGGATGGAAACGAGCAACCGTCACCTAAACTGGAGAGCCAGGAAAGGAAAGGATAACTACTCTACTCTTCTCATGAAATGATTGTGACAAGGTGATTTCTTCTTGATAGATAAAGTGTATATCTTCTCAAAACTGGTAACTGGGACTCAGAATCTAATCAATAATCACCTGGTCAAAGGTGATTACTGACACATAAATAGTAATAAAAAGAAAACAAAATTACTCCAACTTTATGAGGAACAGTATATTTGGAAACTATTTTTTTCAGTTTAGGTGAGATTACAAATTATTGATGTGATTTAATTATCTGTTATGAATCTAATTTCTTGTTTGTGGCTTATGACTGATTCTGTAAAAGCACCTATGTAGAATTTGCTGAACAGTGACCACTGTGGTCATAACTGGCTATGTGGCAATGTTAAATGGTAAAACACTGTCTGACTCTGTAATGTATGTAACAGCTTACAGCTACATTTACCTTAGAAGAGCCATCGTTAACCACTGGAACAAGTCTCTAGCAGCAACACCACTGAGTGACTAAGCAACGAATCGAACATCAGGTTATTTAATCTCTAAACTGTTGCACAGGTTTGATTTAACATGACTAATTCTAGAGGAAAAAATGTAAAACAATGTATGAAAATAATTTAATATACAGAGTAAATAAGCAGGCTACATAGGGACTGTGTTTTTATTTCTAACTCATTCACATGATGTATATTTGATGTATTTAGTTCGAGCTGAATCTTAGTTTTTATGTTCAAACTGTGACTGTGGTTGCCAAGAAGCTGCATATTCACAACATTATTCCTTCTGTCAGCATGAATTACTAATTTAGCGAAGCTGGAGCCTCTGCCTTAATTGACGGTTTTGATGATGTTGTTTACTGGAGCTGATGCTCTCTGGTCTCCTTCAGGATTTTACCGTCGTCATCGGTTCATCTGAACCACTGGAAGTTTCCGGCCTCACTAATGCCCTGCTGCTTTTATTCAACACTTTTCTTTCAACCAGAATCAGATGATGCTGAAATGTCTCTGAACTACAGCACGTCAGTACCGTGGCATTTCGATTATTTTATAACTTGTATGAAAACTAATTGTCCTTTAGAGTTCTAGTTACTGATGCAGAAAGAGTGAATGCAGAATTTATGGTGTAATCCATAAAGTAATCAGGTCCATAAGGTAAAACTGTACATACCATCATGATGACCTCATGCAGCGTAAATCTGTGAGCAATATCCATGTGTTTGAAGTCTGAACTATCCTATGTGTTATGAATACATGGGAATTAAATGGCCTTACATGACTTTGTGACTCATGATATCCCATAAGCTAAAAAGTCGATCAGTGTGCAGGACTGCTTAATTTCAAGAGTATCATGGATGTTTATGGGGGTTTTACTATGTTGTGAAGTAAATTGTAAAGTATTCATTTGCAAAAATCATGCACAGCGTTGCAATAACTTTTTTAGGGACAAACCATTAAAATATATGTTTTTGAAAACAATATTAACTAATATGTAGAGACAAGACCAGACAATATGAGCGTGGTCAATGCCTCAAACATACAAAGTATTGTGTCTACATCCATTGACCTATCAGTGTTTATCTCTATTTGCTCTGCTGATACGATTCACAGTATATTTGTTTGTCTAAACACGAAGCAGTTGAACTGTTCCTGAAAGCAGCTGCCAAGACCTTTTAAATCTGATCACACACAGAGACGCACAGTGACTGTCCTGTCAATCAAACGCATCATCTGATCCAAATCTCAACATGCTGGATTTCCATTTCCCGATCTTTTTTTTAGCACAGCTGGATGTCTTAGCCACACTGAAGCACAGGCTCTTGTCTCTGACCTCAACGTCCTTCAGTCTAGACCCATAATTACACATCAGTGGAAAACATTATAATTCATATCTTATTGTTGTTTTCGTTATGTTTAAAACAATGTTGTTTCTTAATAATCTAATTATCTTGAATGACTTTTTTTTTGACACTTTTCTCTCTGAACACTTTTGACCTCACCTGGAGAAAATGGGAATAGGCCAGTATTTTGCTTCATCACCAAAGACCTGGCGGAAGTTCTTACTGACACCGAGGCTGAAACCGTTCTTGTCTGTGCCGTGACGAAAGACTGGAGCGCGTACGGCCTCTGAGAGGACACACATGGAGAAGCAGAGTCAGCGTGATATAAAGACGAATAATTACAGCTCAGACTTTTGGTCAGAAAACAGGTCAACACATGAGCTTGAATGAAACGGTGCTGAAAGAAAGTGTCTTTGTTCTCAGTCATTCCACCAGGTGCGACTCCTCTTCCTACCTGTGTCTGTTACTAAGCTGCTTACTGCTCTGAGCCGTATGTCTCTGCATTACACTGTAACATACTCCTCTGGATAATCCACTCTCCTCAACACACAGAGACAAAGTGTAGCAGCGTGCACACATAATAAGAAGGTGCTCTGTCTGATAACGGCATCCAGGGAGGCGCTGATGAAGATGATGACTGACTGACACATCCTTCATCATTAGTGCAGAGATGACACTGTGTAAACCGTGAGCAGACTGGAAGCAGATCTGCTGTTTAAATACCGCAGCTATAGACAGTTCACACACACACACACACACACACATGAAGGGTATAACGGACGCCACCTACCGAGAGTGGATCTGTTCTTGCAGACGAGCCAGCAGTGATAGGTGAAGAGAGAGGCGAGGCTGACAGAGAACATGGAGGCAGAGAAGAAGAGGAAGAGGATGTGGAACTTGGCCTGAGTGTCTGGGAGTCCGTTCTGAGGAGGAAACAACACATCAACACAAACACAAACACACAGAGTGAACACTAAAACCAAGCAAAGCAGGTGAACTCTGCTACCGGACCATCTCTACTGCACTAATCTAGAGAAGATATTTCAGAGTTTCTACTTCAGCTCCACTAACTAGTCAGCTGCCTCATACCAGGTACTCCCTCAGACGGAAATGTGCTCTACCTCCGGCCTTGTGAAGAAAATCAAACAGCACATATGTAACACAGGACGCATGTGGTGCATGCATGATTAGAGATACACTGTACGACAGTTATGTAAGAAAAAAAAAGCTTATATTGTAGCAGACAATGTATATTTACCGTCCAGAATTTAATGAAGTACTGAAGATCTGTGGCAGTTATAAAAAGGCAGTAGAGGAGCGAATATGCCAAGAACAGCATGAAATACTTGTAGTTGGAGAAACCCACACAGTTGTTCACCCTGCAAAGAGAACAAGAGGGACACTGTGGATGAGTTGGTGGCTGAGCTGCTACAAAATCATTGTTCATTTATTTAAAGTATTTTAGATAAGTATAAAACAAAGACCAATAGTTCTATCACCTCCTTTATACAGTAATGCATCTGCCCTCTCTGGTTATTTGTGTCCCGACCTTATGTCTTTTTTGTTTTTACTGTCCTGCTCTCTGTCTTTATGTTGCAGTCATGTCCTGGTTATGGTGTGTGTGTGTGTGTGTGTGTGTGTGGTGTTGTTTTTTTTCCATTACTTCCCACTTTATTTTGGTGTTTCTAACCTTTTCTTTCATTTCACATTTACAGTTTTTATACCATTCTTTTAATACCAATTCTTTGATTTGAGATATTCCACAGTTTTTTAGACTGGTAATGTGTCCTGTTGAACACAGGTCTTTATGTAAATTAAAATGACTCCAGCTCTCAATTCTATTCTGCTGTATTCATTTTAATGTTTTGGTGTCCAGCAGGTTTGCTCCATTTATGTCCAATTACAGGGATGTTGGACTATTGTATTGTTATATTTTGTTGATGATGGAGTAAGGACAGCTATCAGTCATTTCAAACAGAAAATCGTGGAACATATTATTTTCTGATCAACAGAAAAGTTGCATTGATGTTTATTCTCATAGTTAGTCATTTTTGATCCTCTCAGGTTTGAAAACCAGACGTTGTACAATGTGACGTTACATTTTGTTATGTGTACATCAGTGTGATGCCTGTTTTCAAGCCCTGAATGTAACTGGGAAGTGCAAAATTGAAAAGCTGAACTGGTGCCTGATGTGGAAAAAAAATGCTGTAATTACACACCATGTGAGTGGAGTGCTACACTAATGCAGAGTCACTGATCTTTGTTTTAAATCCTATTGGCTGTTAAATAAAAGAGTGTCACTACGCACCAGGGGCAGTGGTGATCCATCTTCAGGATGCATCTGTAACACAGCAGGGTCAGACATCAGTGTAATTGAATCTTACTTTGCCTGCCAAAATTCAATATATGGTGTGGTCTTTCCTCTATAGGTGCATGAGCAGAGAGCCGTACTTATCACAGACTGAACAATGGTGACATCGATCAGGCTTCAGCAGCTGGCAGCGGTCACAGAAACGGATTGCTGAGGAGACACAGCCAGTTCAGTCACACAGCCCTCAGCAGCAGCAGCAGCAGCAGCTAACACCTGACCACGGACTATCAAGGTGACGAGGGTGAAACCAGCCCCAGTCTGCGCCTGTTGTTCTACTGTACCTCCAGAGTTGGTGCGGGTGTAGATGGGCAGATCCTTGGCTATCCTCCTCAGGATCTCCTGCTGAGACTCTCCTCGATCTTCACGCTCCAGCAGCTCCTTGTCAGAGTAGGACAGGTGGAACTATGGAGGGCAGCGCACGGAGAAAAACACAAACAATTCCTGTGAATCATCTATGAGCTGCGCTGTAATGACTCATATCTTCACATGTGTCAAAACATTCTAATATTTTGTCAGATGAGCAAGTATCAGTAATGCAGCGATGTCTGTGATGAAGCAGCAAGTCTTTGTTTTGGCTCCTTCTGCCCCAGCAGGCAAATGTTGGGGTGACTAGGCAGCACAGAACTGTAATATTACTTTCAGCTACTGGGGCAGCAGCTATGATTGAACACTGGAAACAAATAACTGATGATAACAAACAGCACATCACCTATTAAATCTGACTTTTATTACAACCTCAAAACCTGCAGTGGTCACATCTCATGCAGCAAAGAGTTCATATGAGGTGATTCTCAGCTGCATGTGCACTTGGCTGCATGTGCACTTCGCACAGAAACTGAAATGCTAAGGTGGTTTTCCTCCAAATGTGTCCTCCGCTCTGGGATGTGTGCATGTGTGCGTTCGCCCTACAGAGCTGAGTGCTGTGGTCAGGATCAGAGTCATTAGAGTGCAGCTCCAGGCTCTTCCACTGGAAAGTATTATTAGTCTAAATGCAGCGTTCAATCACCCAGAGAGGCTGTAACCTACATCTGCACTTCCCACCATGCCTCATCATGCCGGCCGACTGTAACGCTGCATCGTAATCAGACACACTCACCTCCTTCAGGGGGTTCATGGGCTGGGTGAAGATGGTTTGCCAGTACGCCCACACAAACATGATGAAGATGACATGGTACACCAGCAGGTACACAACTGAGAGCAGAGAAAGAACACGAACTCACTGTCATTGTCACTGTCTTCTGTTAGCAGTGGTGTGTGCACTGAACCATGTATCAAAAGTCTGCAGCTTCATTACATGTTAATAATATGAATGTGCAACGATCAGCACAAACTTCACAAAAATCAATGATAGATGTGTTTTGGTCTCTGTGGAGCCTAAATCTAATTACACATATGAGTGAGCTAATGAAAAGGATCCAGAGGACACGCTTCCAGCTGCCACAGGTTTATTGTGGTGTTTTGATGGGAGCTGCCTCTGCACAGACCGAAGGCTGCTGAACCTCCTCTGGTTTGAGACTCTGCACAGCACTTGACAGATCAAGAGCAGCTGGAGACACTTTAAACTTTAAATGATTCCTCTTGATGTTAAAGTGCATTATAAAACACTCACCCTTCTGTCCCGTGTCCTCAATAGACTCTGAAAAAAAGAGAAGAAACAGTCAAGACTGTGTTGAATTAAAGAAGGTGAAACGCACTGTGGGTCAGGGTCCTTCACACAGGGAGCTCCTGCTGTGTGTTTTTACATGATACATGTTGGACTAACTGTCTGAATTCAGTTTGACAGAGCTGAAAAACGCTGACTGTGCAAACCACTAATCCACACCACACCATTCAAAATCAATACACAGCAAGCTCCCCGTCAAACACTGCTCCTCTCATATAGATAAACGTTGACAAAGTGCGCCATGACAAAAGGCAGCAAAACAGGAGCATCCTGTACTGTGTGTGTGCGTGTGTGTGTGTGCTGACAGCTGCAACCACTCGCCCACCGGGTGAGGCTGCTGATCATCTGCGCCCACCCCTCAAAAACCTGCACACACACACAAACACATAGAGACCTGGATCAGACATGAGAAGAGACAGGTGGAGACCTGTTGGAGGACCAGCTGACACTGTTTATATTGGTCCTGATATCTAAACCATGATAAGCTGAGCATACAGAATCATCCATCTTTAGCAATTAGGCTATAAAGCACAACCCCTACACGCGCACGCACTTTGAAGGAACTGAGGAAAGAAGAGCCAATGAGCTGAATTGAGGCGTGCAGCTAAAAATCATGTGCACATGTGAGTCTGAGAGTGAAGCAGAAGTGTGTGTGTGACTGTGGTTGTGCGTGAGGATGTATATGAACGTGATGAAATAATGAACGTCTTATTGTCCCTGCCGCACATCAGTTTTCCTCTTGTCTTTTACACCAAAGTAAAGGTTCAGCAGCACAGGAAGCCAAACACCGCCTGACTTCACATTTTGAACAACACTGGTAGAGAGAGGAGCGACTGTTCAAAGGCTGACGCTTAAAAACAAAGTGGGTCAGCCACAGATTGCTTGGGGTGAATTATGTAAAGCAGACAATGGGATTAACTGAGCTGCTGAACGAGAGGTGTCAGCTGACGATACTTTCACACAACTGTCTCTGTGTCTGTCTGAGGAGCACATGCCGGCCTTGAGCAACCACTGTCCTGCCCTGCTGCTGTTTTCATGTGTCTGTCCCATCTGACTCGGCTGCATCACAGTTTCCTTCTTGCTCTACAGGACAAAACAAGGAGGTTGAAAACAAACATCAAACAGTGGTTTTGCTTCTTCTTTTTTTTTTTTTTGCTGCAATCCAAATATCTCATGGATGGAAGCAGACACAGTCCTGTAACTCTAGGAGAGGTTCATCCTGGGACAGACGCTGTCTGCTGAACAGAGGCAGGAGGGGGATAGACTGAGGCACAGTCTCACTGTCTTGAAGGAGGAGGATGTTTAGAACAAAATGTCACATTTAAAACATTGGTTCAGTGACAAACATTATGTATTATTTAAGTTCAAATACTAATTTCTAATATGAATCAGTAGCCTTTGACATGTACAAGTCCCCCACACTCACCGTGCAGACATCAAACTTTACAAAAATAGAACATTTTTGTCTCTGTGAGTTTTTGTGTCTTTGTGGTTGTGGTTTTATAAACAGGAAATGTTAAGTCATTCCAGCCTAAGGTTTCAGTCCATGTGCTCTGAGCATGCAGTGGACCTGTTGAGTAATATATCATTGAGGGTTTGGTGGGTGTTGCCTCAAAGGGTCAGCTTTCGGGTGGAGGTGTGGGTCACCCTTTGGGCACCAGTCTGGTTTCACACACCCCCAACCCCCCACCTGCCCACATGACATGGCACTATTCCTACCACTCCTGCTGCATACTTAACTCTCCCTGCTCAGGTGTAAAGGCAAGCGTGAAAGTGTACACTGTCACTCGAAGCTGGATGTCACCTCCATCTAAGTATGGAGATGATCAGATTTAAAAACAAAACAAACAGACTGAACATCAAACCCTCTGTCCCTGCATTTTGGTCTCATTATACTGTCTCCATTTCATTCCCCTCTCTGACAGAGGAGATCTTCTTTCCTAGTGGTCTGACAAGCTGCCAAATGGAGCAGAGGAGTAGGCTGCTGAGACTCCTCGGAGACATCCTAGAAAACCATTACTCACTATCCAGGTCAACTCTGTGTTCACCATTCACCGAGGAGGCTCACTGTCTGTAGCCACACCATTATGTGTGTGTGTGTGTATGAGAAAGAGGCAGGCCTGATTCGAAAGCCATTACAGTCAGACAACTTGCCAGAAGATAATGCTGCCGCTGGTGGTGTTGGTGTTTTGGTGGTGGATATAAATTCAGATAATGAAGCTGAGCGACTCCATCAGCCTGAAGCTATTACAGTAAGTCTGTCAGATAGTGCTGATGGACTGTGTCAGATAGTGCTGATAGAGTGATGGGGTCACATGATGAATCTGAGACACATGGTCTAATCCTATTCTGTTCATCCTATCCTATATGTCCTGAGAATGGAGTCAAAGCCCCTCCACAATAAAAGCAGGCTGCCAAATCATCCTGACGGTGTTATGATCTGAATATGAGTTTTTCATATTAAAAGACATTTGGCCACTTCAGCTTTACAATACAGTGACCATCCCTGGTTTCACTGTTATTGTCATGTGACATTGTGTCCACACACTGCATAAACAACAAACAGGCTTCTGCATAAAAACACAATCAGCCTCAAACACAAACTGCTGTAACAGAAAGATTTCCCCACCCCAATTACCAAAACACACACACACACACACACACACACACACACACACACACACATCAGTCCGAGCATGCCCCCCTTAAACACAGACGAATACACACAGTGCCACCACACACCACCCAGACAGCTGTTTTTTTTTTACCTATGCAAAGCTGCAGGACGTAGGCGTAGTATGACCAGGCCACTATGAGGGCGATGAAGAGGACCGGGATCCAGTACAGAACTCTCTGACAGCCCCGCTTGATACTACGCGAGCCCGACGGTGCCATAGTCTAGGAGCGGATCATTTCTCGTGTGCAGACGTATGTTCCTCTCCCTCCCCTCCACTCCCTCGCCCGGCGCGCGTGTGTAAGTGTGTGTGTACTCCCGTGGACTGTCACTGCATCGTAGCTCCGACTCTGATCAGACGCATCATGCTCTCAGCCTCCCACCGCCGATGCTTCTGCCGCTGCTGCTGCTGCACCGCTCGCCCCTCTGATCGTCCTGCCCAGCCGCTGCTACACACCACAACACAATATCAGACACACACACACATACACACACACACACACACACACTGAGAAGCAGCGCCGCCTCTGCTGCCTCCCCACAGGTTGCCATGACGTCCGCGGGATGCTGCAAGGCTGGCACATTTTTCACCGCGAGCACAGGGTTCATTTAGTTCATCTCGTGATGTTCAAACACACATTCACTTGTTTTACTATATATGTGGGGACTATGTCTTATAACTGTATCCTGAGCCCCCAAACAGCCGTTTCCACTTGAGAAGGTCAGACCCCACAATCGTAGTAAAACCAGTCTGTACACACACAGTGGGATAGATACACACACAGATACATACACAGATAGATACACAGTATCATCTTGGCTGGTGTTTGGTAATAGCCTGTACAGTATGTTTTGCTGTGTCAGATATTTTTGCTACGTAAGTGTTTTATACCTGACAGTGTAGGCGGAGCTGCAAGATCCACCTGCTTCTGCTACCTCACACACAACTACACCTGCAGAATATCTAGCAGTTCATCCTGCAGCTTCCTGCTGGCCTGCAGTCTGTGTTGTTGTTCTGACACTATCATATTTCACTGAATAATTACTTTCTGATGTTTCATTGAAAAGCTTTTATTTATTATTTTTTTTATCCCATTAATGTTGTTCTGATGTGAGAAAGACTTAAGCTGTGATATACCACCTGTTGTCACTTGTTTGTGTGGGCGGCATCCTGCAGCAAACTGACAATATGCAGCACAATATGTGGACGACAGTCTGAGAGGAGTGACAGATGGCTCAGTAACAGATCAAACCTCAAGTAGTTCTGATGTGTGACAATCACCAGTTTTAGTTTTTAAAAAGATTTCACTTCATTTCACTTCTGCTGCATAGAAGTTGTGTTCAACAGTACTTTATAAAGATATGAGTGACTTATTATAAATAACGGTCCATAGGTGTTTTACTTATAGGCATCAGTTAATAATGGTAAATAGAAAAACAACACACACACACACACACACACATAAATAAATACAGCAACACTGTTGTCATGGTCACTTGTCCCCAGAAGGAGAAAGCAGGTCACTGTGTCACATCCACAGACCAAACAGAATAAGAGGTGTCATGTCTCTGCTAGTTGAACTGTAGTCACTGTGTGTCTGTGGCTCTGACTTGATCCAAGAGGCACCACTTTTACACATTATGGATTGTCTTATCGATTTGTACAGAAAGCACTTGGCTATTTAACCTGTGATAACCGTTGGCTAGTCCTGTCCTCCATGGCCCCCGAAGCAGCTTTTCCCCAAGATGATATCATCAGGTTATCTGACACTTGATAAGAGTTCAAAATATGGGGGCATTTACCAGGAAGGGAGGATCAATGAATGTGAAGCATTATGGGATTTATACGATCTAGTGACTTTCAGTATTACCAAAAAAACACAGTCAGTGCGTCAGCTTCTGCTGATTTTGACCATTCTTCCTTTAATCTGTCTCCTGTAAATCCCCCAGCTTAATGAAAGTGCAATGCTAAATTGCAGGAGAATCCCTCTAGGCTGCTTTTCAACTAGATTGTTCATACTAATGGGAAAGTGAAACCTGAAACCAAAACAGCTTAGAACTGAGCAAGAGGGTATGACAGTACCGGTACTTCAACATAAATAAGGGTGGGTGATGCTGTTAATGCTTGGATCTGATGAACAAGCATGGACATTTACAACCAGAAAAAAATACAAACAGATATAGATTATCTTGACCTGATACATAAAGACCTATTGATAAATATTTTATCAGTGCACCTACAAATACAAATGAATGGTCGAAAATTTAAAGGAGACTTTTCCCTACATGTGGGGATCTGTCACTAGCTCCTTAAAGAAACCCTTCACCTCATTTCAGGAAGTGCAGAGTTAGTGTGAGACTGCAAATTATTACCCTGCTGAATTAATCATTTAAAGATAAAAAGTTCCTGATTAGAGTTTCCAACACCCACCTGGCCCCAGGTTACTGATGATTAATACTGTTAATGATTTCCCTTCAGGTTGAGGATAAAAAAGCTAATTTATTCTACTGTGGTCCAGATGATCGGACAGCTTCAGTTTAAAAGATGAAGAAGTTTGTCGGGTGAAGGCAGCAAGGGCCCGTCACAGTTTTTCAGCTGATTTGTGTTAGAACAGAAACTGAACAATCGAACAGTGGTTTGTTTCTGCGATATAATAAAAATAAAACAAAAAGCCAAATATTTAAACTTATATTTATTACACCACCTCGTAATAAATACATCTTCACTGATATGTCAGTGTAGCAGTCAAGGCCTAATTTAAAAGAAGGCTCCAAAACTATTCCACAGATCGACTAACTAATCCAAACATTCAACATTTTAACAGAAAGTAGTCTGAAATACAAACACATTAGTCTGATTAATATTAGCGCATGTAACATGTCGATATCTTCAGTCTTTTTCAGTAACTCCACCCAAAGCAAACGCTGTAGCAGGATAAAACAATCATCAAGTAGTAGCAGAAGTAGAAGTAGTACAACTTCTTCCTTACAGAGCTTAAAGGGAAGGTCATTTAATCTACAGCTAAATTAAATTCAACACAACTATTTAAGATGTGTGTCCCAAGAGTGGAACAAACATATGGCTTCATTTTTTTGCATATTTATAAAGAGGTCATCCCTGCCAGTGGTATGAAAATAGCACTTGTGTTTACTAGCCAAGAAATGATTAACAGTGTTAGCTGCCTGTAGTTAAACAGTGAAAAGCCACAGACTGAGGGTGTGCGTGTGTGTGTGCTCAGGCCCGCTGGTTCTGAGGGATCCTGGTGGATTTTAGCTGCAGCGCTTTGGGAGAGAGGCGGAGGAGGGGGAGGATAAGAGGAAGGGGGAGGTGCTGCTGTCCTAAGCTGATCTGTGCAGGGGGCTGCAGAGCCGACAGAAGGACAAAGTATGTGAGTAATGCTGCTGCCGCACAGAATAAACTGGGGGCATAAGAAGGATCAAACTGAACAATACAAACTGGCAAGGCAGTAATAAGACAAGTTTTATAAAATCAGCATTAGCTATCTTTAATTAATAAATATATGTACACCTAGATGAATAAATAAATAGTTCTCATTGGGTAAAAGTGGTTTTAAACTAATTTGTGCAATTTGGAGTGCAACACTGAGTTAAGTGGATTTTCTTGTGGGTCCATAATGGGTCACTTGTGTTTGTTTAACCAATTGCAAGAGCTTCGCATAAGATTGACCACATCCTGTTTGTGCTATGTCCTGTTTATTTTAAAACTTCTAACACGGTGTAATAAGATGCTGCAGCATGCACTAACCCTGCTGCCCTGCCACACAACACAGAGGAGGCAAGGTTCGTCAACTAACACATGCACTGATGTTGGGATCTTCACCTGGTGACAAAGAGACAGAGAACAACACCAGTATTGGTAAGTCCAATAAGACTAAAGTGAACAAACAGAACATGCATCTGGACATGGATCATCTGAGCTGCACTGAAGCTGCAGCCAGTTCTTTCTTATACTACATACTAGAAATTAGAGACAGAGAAAGTAGAAGATGAAAAACTCCTTGCACCTCTAAATTTAAAAAAAGTCAGAGAGCACGAGTGAAGCAGTAGTTCTGCAAGTATGCGGGAAAAAAAATCTGGGTCTTCTGCAGTGAGTACACCTGTGGATTTTCATACAAATCCCCTTATGAGTTTTAAACAGGCAACAAACCCAGCAGCTCCTCTAAACATCTATGTTATCTGTAGATTTGACCTAGTTTCTTTTATATAAGAAATAACAAAGGAGAAAGTGAGAAAATGATCAACATGGCAAGTTTTACAGTTGTAGAAAATCCAAACAACTACCACTAAAAGGTAAAGGATCAGTTTGATATTTTAAAGGATCAGTTTGATATTTTTGTAAGTATTTCATTTGCATTGGTCCTCTGGAGGCAGACACACTGAAGCATCCCCACAGCATAATACTCCCACCACCATGTTTCACTGTGGGGACGGTGTTCTTCGGGTTATATGCCTCTTCCATTTGGGAAATACTTACAAAAAAATAGGGGGGCTAATAATTTCGTTCTCAACTGTATAAATATGTACACTGCTATCAGCTGGTCATCTAACGTAACAAAAAGTTGAAGTTTTATGGTTGACATTTATCTCTTTATTTCTGGTCTCGGCAGTCACTTCCTGTGGTCTCTGTGGTTGCTTAGCAAACTCACAGTGACACTAACAGAGCAGGAAGTCCACTGCATCTCAAAACAAGTTGTCATGTTGACTCTTTTGAGTTATGTTTTAGTTTGTATTAAATTACATTTGATATGTGATGTTTTTCATAAGGCTCGGAGGAGCTTAGGGGATTGCATTAACTTTGAGCAGGCTAGCTGTTTCTGTTTACAGTCTTTGTGCTAAGCTAAGCTAAACACCTGGATAAAGCCACCTCTTTACGTACTTTGCAAAAATTGAACCAATTCCTTTAACTGCTGAAGAGGGCAATGTACAATGTATCACAGTGGCATACTGACAGTTATTGTGCAGCTATTTTGTCCTTTGTCTCACAAATTCCCTCATTTCCCAAACTAGACATTTTCACATTACAGCACAGTTTGAGAAAGAAACAGAGATAGAATGTAAATATTCAGATGAGGTCTTTTCCTAAGTTTTATCAAGGCCCCTCCAGAGAGGTGCATTTCCATTGAAACATTTATACGGCTTTAAACTGCACTGCTCACTGCTCATGTATGCAGACTTAAGCTGGTATCTGGTGGCAGTTGATCAGGCGTTAATATTACAGTGTAACTTAATGCTTGGGGCGAGGAGAGTGTGCGCCTTGAAACACATCTGAAAAGGCTGACTGTACACTGCACTAGTATGTGTCTGCAAACTCTGTAAGAGAATTCATGCTGCATGTTTACGTCTCACATTCGCTGGTATATTTTTAATCACTCAGAGAACTCTGACACTGTGAGGGAAGGATTTTACCTATTTGCTCGAGAGCTCCTTCTTCATGCAGGACTTGAAAGAGATGAACTTCTCCTCCACTCGGACACCCTGTAC
>OMNW01007949.1:17684-30419 GCA_900303245.1 Selene dorsalis
AACCTGATACTTGCATAAACAAAAACTAAAGTGATGAATCCCTGAACATCTCAGGCTGGTGACTCAAACACTGAGCCTATTGACGTCCACTCGACCATCCCACGGCTACGAGCGCCTTCTCGAGCCTGGGGCCCCGTTGAACAGGCAACACACAAAGTCTAACAAATGGAGTAATGACTAATCTGTGACGCTTTGCTGTTTTAACAAGGTGAGGGCCATAAAATATCTCTTAGCCTAATGATGAGCCCCACTTGATTATCAATGGAGATCTCGCAACAGGCTCCTCAAGGTGGCTGAGGAGCTGCTGGCGTCTTTTCATACGGGTCAGCGTGCCGAGAGGAAAAACAAATTAAAGCTCAAATGAGGATGCTTCACTCAACAGCTAATTCACACAGTGGTACGGGAAGAAGCAGAGGGGGAACAACTACCACATTCAAACAGATCCAAATAACTGCAGACTATTTCTGCGTCTTCCAGCCACATGGGGTCATGTGAAGATTTTTTTTGTTGTTGTTATGTAAGCTTCATATGTTTGTACAAAAATTAAGCTTCTTTATGGAAGGGCTTGTCAGATGGTAAAAAGCTTTGGAAACCCCCTCCCACTCTAAAAGTGTTCAAGTTGTAAATTCAACAGTGGATGTCAGATGTGGACAAATACAGTATATTAACATCTTAGGAAAAGATCTTCTTTCATGGAGTAAGATGAGAAGATCAACACTCTTCATGTCTGTATGCTAACTAAGAAGCCATAGCAACAATGTGCAATTAGCTTAGTTTGGTTTACAGACTGGAGGCAGTTAGCCTAAGTCTCTCCAAGATCTCTTCAGGGTAAAGTCCTAGGAGCATCTCTAAAGCATCGCAATTAACACGTAATATTCAGTCATTTCATTCATTCAAAATATAAACAGGTACAATTTGTAATTGTAGAGGGAGTTCAGTGCTGGGACTGTTTGCTGGCAGGGAGCAGTGACTTCCTGCAGTAGGTGTGGTACCATCGTGTCTGTACAGGCACCTATATCTCCACAGATACACCGACTGTATCTGTCCAGACAGAGATGCTGCACTGGGCAGACAGATAAACTGTTGTTTGTCAATTAGCTGCAACACATAACTCCCTTAAACCACACACTGTCTCTATATAAGTTTAACAACCAATAGAAATTATGATTTCTCATGTGAGAATTATCAGAGGGAAGGGTCACATGACGGGGTCAAACCAAAAATCCTAAACATGGATGTAATAATATCCAG
Source organism: Selene dorsalis (assembly GCA_900303245.1). Taxonomy (NCBI): domain Eukaryota; kingdom Metazoa; phylum Chordata; class Actinopteri; order Carangiformes; family Carangidae; genus Selene; species Selene dorsalis. The sequence goes on from OMNW01007949.1 coordinate 18,936, forward strand.
TTAACTCTCTCTGGTGTTTTTTGATGTTGTATTGGTTATATCATATTGTGATGTGTCACTGTTACTCTGTCAACACGTTGTAACTGAGCTGGGATCTGTCGTAGCAGTGGACCTTTTCATCCGGTGTGCTGTTCCGCACGTTCTCCAAGTATCCGCTGACGTCGTCCACGTTGGTGTATCGAAGGAGGATCTGAGCGAAGTCTTCCTCGCTGATGGTGGGCATGCCTTTGGAGTAGGAGAGGAACTCTATCTCAAGAAGCTCAGTCTGCAGGTTGTCCATGAACCTGGAGGGAAAGACGGACAACAGCTGCTGACAGGCAACGCCAGGAACTCACAAAACTACCAAAGGTTTAACTGTTGGAGCTTCAAAGTGGTGTGAAAATGATTAATGACAATATCACAGTGTGAGATAATCATTTTCCTTGGGACATCATGATTAACGACAGAGCGGACAAAAAGGTTTCTCAACTCACTTGTAAAAATCTTCAAATTTCAATTCGGCTTTTCCTTTTTTCCCAAAGAAATGCACCAGCAGAGTTGTCTCGGATTTTTCATCCACATGCTGGCAGAAGGATCAGAGTGTAACTGTTACCACCCCTCATAGGTTCAAATTTCCAACTCAGAAGATATACGATTTGAAAACGCAACAAAAATGCAGCAAACCACAATGCTGAACTTATGAACGGCAATGACCGAGTAAAACTTTATCTAAATTTGTACAAAATCTCAGTTCCAGCAGCCAAGACAAGTTGTTCTGACACATACAGCAGTGTCATGGTAACGGCAGGTAAACATTAACAATGACATTAATCTAACCATGCTGAAAACTTTTAAGTAAAGATGTTAGTTAATAGCCATACCCAGATTCAGCTATTGAATAATTACTCAGAGTTAATGGTTAATTTTCACTGCGCCTGAAACCAAACAGAGGGCATTTCAGTGTGTTTCATGTCTTCACCGTACAAACACAGGCCATGCAACAGGTTTGTTACACATGCTGCACCCTGGTAGCAGATGCTGCTTCTGTTAGAGAAACATTAGTAAAGCTCTGAGTATTGACTCTTACTAACAAGGAGGGCAGATGCATAAATCAAGAGAGCGCTCCACAGTGTTTTCTAGCACAGAACCTACAGGATTTTCTACAGAGAAACAAACAGTGAGGACGTCAGATGGTACAGCAGGACCTGTTGAATGAGTATTACTGTGTGTGAGATGAAGAAGCATCTGAACGACTGCTTCACTACCTCAGTCAGATCAGAAAACAGAACTTGACTCGTGCCACGTCTGAGAACATCCCACATGCCGCGGGCCTCCACATGCTGACTGTCTTTTTTAAGAACCTGTAGTTGCAGTTGAAGCACAGCTGTTAGAAGACAAAATACATCTGGCACATGTTAACTAGAGTGGGGTAAAGGTAAACGGACAGACCAGCGCAAAAGGTGCACACCGCGGCGGGAGAACAGACACACACACAGACTGGAGATGGGACAGCAGGGGACAGACAGATAGGTGTGTGTTCAGTCCACAGAGACACGGCCACAGACGAACAACCTGACATCCATCCATACTCAAACAGGCGGAAACAGAGCGAGGCTGACACCGGTGTATCTGAGAGGCCCATCAGCCCTGACATGAGCCTGCTCTGCAGCCATGCATGCAGCCTCTTGGCAGGACACCGAGCCAACACAGCTAACACATGTCCAAAGCATGCAGGGCGTAAGACCTGGAGGGTGATTCATGCCAGGTTAGCTATGGAACTGAACCCACCCAATACATCATTGGTTGATACTAAGCTGCAAGGTAAATGCAGGTTATCAGACACCTGCTATAAACAGCACTGTTGTGAAATAGGTTCACATTTTGCTTTGATGCTGCTGTATATTTTCTGTTTTTTTTTGTTTGTGTTTTGCTGCTTGATGCTGTCTGGAACAAAGAAGCCACTCTGTGTTATTTTTCTCAATGAGGTCACCCTCCTGCTCTGGGATTAACCAATCATTACTATTATTACAGTTTACACTGCTGCCTTCACCCTCTCAGCTGCTGTGGCACTAACATAGCTAAAGCTTCACTGAAGCACTGCAGTCAACAACAATTTGCTTGTAACTGGAGTCATGTGCAATAAAAAGATCAGAGAAAACGTAACTTCCACGTAGTTTAAAAAAACTGTATTTCTCACTCACAGTTATTAACCAACTACTCTTTCTCTCTCTTTCTCTCTCTCTGTCTCTGTGCTTTATGAACCTATCATTTCTTCAGTCTCAAGTCTCGACATCACCTCACTGATGAACACACGGCCAACCAGCAACAGCCTGCCGCCGTCGACACGTGTCCTTTAGTACGGCTTGCTTCATTTCATATTATTTATTTATCTTATTCAGTTTTTTGTGGTCTATGGCCCGAGGGTGATACAGCTGATAAAACAACTTTTCCTCTGCGCCTCATCGCTTTTCACCAGAGAGGGAGATTTATGACATGATCCCACAGCTAATTACAGAACAACTCTTTAATGCTCCGCACCAGTCCCATGAAAAGGTCCTGATGCACTTGTGAGCAGAATGTGCTGGGGGAAAGCCCAACCACAGCACTGAAGACAAGCCTGTTGTGTGTTTTTTTTTAAAGATTTGACTTTTGAACTTGTTGCTGGAAAGACACATAGAGTACATCAGGGGGAATCAAAACAAAAAAAGACACACCTAAAGGTAAAGTCTGCAGACAGCCCCCTGACAGGATGACTCTGTCCCTGTATTAGCTATAGGCTCCTCTCTGTGTGTGCTGAGTGCTTTCACAGTGCTGCTGCTCCTCTGACTGGCATCTTCATGGTCAAACCCATCTCTAAAGGTAACCTGAGCCCAAATACCACTCCTCAAGAAACTGTAAAAATAAAACATGGGGGTCTGTGTGAAAAAGTTGTCAGTCTTCAGGTAAGAGCTTTTTGAAGTGAAATCTCTCGCCCTACGCTGACAAAAGCCAAGTACATAAATCATCTGCACTGCACCCGCTCCTCTGCCACACACACACACACACACACACACATATACATACACACACATACACACACACACACACACACAAAGACAATATGTCAGATAGTGCTGAAGTACACACTCATGTATTTCAATTTCAGTGAATGTGAATGAGGCTATCTGGTGTTAACACAGACAAATACGGGTGGTGTCAGCTGTGTTTTCTGTGCTAACTCACTATGCAAAAACATTTTGGGGTTAGGGAGACAGAGTGCCAGAAACACATGCAACAAGCAGAACATTTTCCTTCGGAGAAAAAGAACAATACGCACATTGTGTGGCTGGGATTTGCGTTGACCGTAAAGCTGCAGGATCTGAAATGCAAAAGAGAGAAGGTGCATGTATGACAGAAGGTTCATTCATAATTCACAAAGTGTTTTAGAAGAGGAAGATGGTGGGAAATGAGTTTCTGAGCTATCAACTGATTTTTTTTAAGTCAAAGTTTATATGATGTAACTTCGCCGGTCAGCCGAGATTAGTCCGTCTTTTCTTCGGCTTTGTGAATGCACCCAGAGTCTTTATCCTTAGCTATCTTTTTGCAAAGCATCATTATATTTCCAAATCTAGAGTACCCATTCTAATGATCTTTTTGATGCTTATACGGGCGACAGATTAATTCAAGACTGTCCAGAGATGCTAACGTTTGTCCCAGCAGAGTAAGCTCCTCCATGTTGTGTTTGTGTGATAAGACCTCAAAGAGCAGCTCTTATCGCTGTGCTCAGCTCTGCCTGTTTACATCCACCTGCATGCAGCAGAAGACAGCCTTAAAGAGATGAAAGCCTCAGGCATGTTTTACCTTGTATGACCACATTCACCTATGTCCAACCACTGTTCTCTCTAGGAAAACTGCAAGTGTTGCAAGCAAAAACCAACCATGTTGGACGGATGAAGCTATGAACACAACATATCATATCATCACCTTATTAAGCCAATTTAGTGAGTGAGCTCTAGTTTATGCATCAAGCAGACGTTGCAATGTTGTTCTTTTGAAGTCAAGCTTATGTTCAATACTTGCTCTCTTTTAGCTCTGCTTTGGTCTCCATCACATCAACTTGAGGGAAATATCTGACTGTTTTGCTGCTACTTGCTCAACAGTGCCACCTGCCGCTTGGAGCTCAGCAGGTAGTGTTCACACAAACAAAGTGCTAAGACATGCTAAAGTGTTTCATTAAGTTGAGGGGTCTGGACATAATTCCCTGTGGGTTCATAAAGTGTAGCTTTAAACTTGCATTCATTGATTTTTTTGGGGCCTTGCAGGGTGCACAACAAGCTGCAAACACAAGTTTTGACATATTTTGAAGGTAAATCAAACATTCATTGTTAAAAAGCTCTGTAGAACTGAATACGTCATAATACTGACTAATGCCTTTAATACCACACACATTCAAACTCATACCTGCTGGTCCAATCTTTCATCTTCAGTAACTTCTTTTCTGTCCTTTTTCTTGCGGAAAATTTCTTCCAACTGGAGAAAGGACAACATGTTATTATACAGATTGTAACATCAGTGATCAATTGCATTTCCTCACATCTGGTTGTAAAGGTGTGGTTCTTACCACCAAGAACTCCCTCTTGTCTACCATTTCATTCCCATCTGCATCAAACATGTTGAATGCAATCCTGAAGCCTGCGTGGGGCTCTGAAATCAAATGAATTACACTGGTCAGTCAGCTTTTAAACTCAGAGTCATTTTCAGGACAGTTTGTTTTAAGTCACTTCAAATACTTACTGGTTAAAATGCAGAGCAGGAAGAGGTACTCTGTGTAACTAATGACACCTGAGAAAAGAGAAAAAATTGCCAAGCTGAGAAACAAAAACCAAGATGTTCCCTTTTCCACAGCATCAGATTGCATTAACCAACGTGGTGTTTACAGATGTTCAAAGTCGTGCAGCTGAGATGAAGAAGCCACCCAGAGAAACAGTGCACGCCTTCAGACTAGAGTAATCTTCTCGCGCTCACTGATAACATCTTAAAAGGTGCCTTTTACTTCATGCTTGGTTTTCCTCTCACACAAACACAGGCTTTACAACTGAGCTGACCGATCTGGACACAAACCCAAACAAATTTTAAGCCTACTGCTTCTGATCGTGTTTGGGTAACAAGGTGTAATACATTCTCAAGTGATCTGTCACTGATTGAGAATGGCCGATTCAGCTTTTGTGCCACGTCCTTCAGCTCCCTTTGTTGTGTGACACGGAGAAGGGAAGAGTAAGTGTCAGGAGACATCTCCGCCAACTCAGGAGGCTTCTCCCCTCTGACTCTGAAAGCATTCCCAGGCTTTTGTTTGCTTGGGAAGATAGAGAATCGAGCTCAGATAGTTCTGGGTGACTGCTCTGGGTGTTATGGGAAAAGAACTCAGGGAATACAGGGTTTGCTGCAGGGAGATATTTTCAGCAAGAGGAACATTCAAGGAAAAAAGAACAAAAAAAATGGCCAACAAAGATGGAATTTTTACTCTGTCTTACATTTCCTCTAGAGGCAGAAACTATGCCACTAATAGGATGATGTAAAAACCTCTGAAACACACACAAGTCGAGGTGTGAAAAGAGAATTAGTGATGCGTGCCATTAGACAAAGTTCATATAAAAATTTCCCAACACAAAGTGCTCTGTCCTCTCATCCCAGCTCTCAGTGCATGGCAGGTTTGGCCTTATAATGACAACACATCTCTAGCTTCAAAGCCTTTAAAGCTTAAATGAGTTGAGGAGAGGAAAAAAAAGACTTTTAAGATTCCAGCCGTGTCTCACCAATACCACACACCTTCACTCCTGGAGGGAGCCCCCCCCCCTGCAGCTCAGCCTCTGAGCTCAAGTAGATGTTGTTAGACAATACAAAGAATTCCACAGAAACACTTCATACAGAGTGGCAGTCCCGGAGATGTAATACAATGCCATTCTTAGGCTTCATAATGTCCATGGTGATCAGGGGGGTGGCCAGTGGGACATGTCTCGACATAGCTGGGTTCAAACAGCTCCCTCATTCTCTAAAGCAACGCTTTGTTCACAGATCAATCCAGTCCTTTTTCCCCTGACAAAGCCGCAACGTTTAACAGCAGGATTAAAAGCCCCAAATCCCAGCGTTGGCACTTAGCTAAAGCAACAGGAGCACAACAGTGAGATCTGATGCTCCGCTGGCTCGTCTGACCCACTGAGCAGGAGTGTGCAGGCCCAGGTGGGAAAATAAAAAAAATGACGACTTCATTCTCTTCACATGAAGATACTAAGAACTGAAGGGAAGTTTCACACACTGTATTAAGTTTGATCCGAGTCAGAGTCCATGTGTGTTGAGTGCACTGCTCAAATATGCTGCCTTACAAGCTGTTTACAAGCTTGAGGAATCTGTGTGATGAATATTAATGTAATGACAGACTGGGAAGTCCTGAGGCCAAGTCCTGCTGCTCCCTCCAATGCTGTCAGCATTTATTCAGCATGATGACAATAAAAAACCCAACAGGTCAATTTAATTATTGATTCAATTGATAATTATTTGCTCAATCACTAAATGATTTTGTTAATCAACTTCCAACTCTACAGTTTCCCAGAACCCAAAGTGGCAGCTCTGAACTGCTTTATTTTATTGATTATCACATAAAACAAAACAGCTACGCAGCTTCACTGATAAGCAGCTGCCATGGAGAACATTTGGTATTCTTACTTGAATGAATGATAAAAAAAAGACTGACTGAATAACTGAATGGTTGAAAGTTTACTGAAGGTTTTTACTGTGTATGATATAATGCACACAGCCTTTTAAAGTCTGATGAAGATCTGTGATCCAAAGGTAAAACCTAAGGTCAGAGTACATTTCATTCTCGTTTGGAAATCTTTTGAAATTTGATACTAATCAGGAGAGAAGGTAACTGGCCACAATTATCTAACAGTAACAATATCTTAACATGCTAAAATATGATGTTCGTCTTTGAATAATCCATAATTTATACACTTGGGTTTAGACAAGTTTTTTTTTGGAATGATATTAATATAAATTCACACCCTTTACCCTGCTTTCCAGGAAACTTAGCAGTTATTTCATTCTTCATTAGATAAAGAGGGAAGGAACTCTCTGTGTATTATCAATAGACTCGGCCCTCCTGCAGAGTTTACCTGAGAATAAATCTACAACGTGTTACGGGACTGATGGAGAGATAAGATAGCCTTTACAGCACACACTCTGTGCTCTGGATGTCAGTGAGGCTGACATGCACAACAGAGCACAGTCTGAGCCAGACATGGGAGGCCTTAATATGACACCTTCAAAAAAATAAAAGCACAAAGGGGAATTATTCAGCAACATTGAGGGGATTTATGTGTACAGCTCTATTACATCAGGTAGGTTCCCTCACCTCGCTCACGGAGATTCCTGAACAAATTGGATGATCCTTTCCAAACAGGCGGAGTATCAGCCATCATCTTGTCTAATTCCTGAGAGAGCAGAGGAAAATCCCACAGCACTCATTCATTTCTAAACCCCTGGGTATTCACAAGATATAACACAATGTTTGTTGGCATTACAGGCATTACTGTAATTACAGAGGTCGAGCACAGATTATCCGCAAGATCAACACAAGTGAGGAAGTAACAAATTGAGAATTTATTTAGCTTGACTCCTCAATATAAACTGTATTAATATACACAACCCACTTTTTTTGTCAGAGACCTCCATCCTCTTCTACCTGAAAGAAATAAAATTAAATAAAGTTAGTGTTTTATACATATATATTTATGAATATATATTCAGGATACAGGACGGAGAAACAGAAGTGAAAACAGGTGTTTATGTGGACAGCAACATAAACTGCATATCTCTGTGGACGCATTCCAGTGATCAATAAAGCAGAAGATAAGATGGATGCATCGTAAAAAAAAAACACCAGGCCGGGGAATCACGTCAATAGTAGTGTCAATAACACTTTGCTGACACATTTTAAAGCCTGTGTATAAAGCTGGATTATGCTTTCCATGTGATGGTTTGCTCTCCATCAAAGTTGACAGTGGTGATATCATCCTCAGTGCATGCATTTGATGCTTTTCCATGAATGTTTCATAACCTGTGATTCTTGTGGATCTCATATGAATAATTTACACGACAGCACTTTAGGTTTCGTGGCAATAACAGTTCCAGCCTCTGCTCCATGTGTCATCTGTCAAATTAAACCATCAACAATGCATTATGTTCACGTCCAAGGTCATCATCCCAAACATCCACAGGAATGGCAAAACTCCTGGCTTTACAGCCACAATATAACCATAAAACACCTCAATTACCATTTTGCAATACGTTAGCTGTTAGCAGCTAGAGGGTGATGATGTCAGTAGTTTGGCTGCTCCATTAGTACTTCTCATTTAACTTTATTATATGTCGGCCAGTGAAGTTGTGTTCAAAACATTACAGCTGGGCCGCACACCAAATCATGATCAATCACAGTAATCAGAATAGCTTATCCTTACATTTATGACATCCATGCTCGGTTGTTTGGTCTCTCTGGGTCTCAGCGAGTTTGTTGCCACATAAATGAGCCATAAAAGTGGGGTTGCTGGTAAAGATGTCTATCTTTATGCAGGTGTTATGACTGAAGCACTTCAAGCCGCAACTTATAGTCTGATGACACTTCCCAGGCCCTCAGCAACAAGTCCTGCTGCAGCGAACAACAGTGAGGGTTTCCTTTTTAGATCTCCAGTAATAGGAGGATGAAGGAGCAGGGTTTTATCTGATGACTTGACGGAAGTGTAATTAAGCAAATGGCTGCTGACAAATTTAGCTGATTCCTCCACACAGCTGCAAAGATTATCGAGAGATGCCTCTGCACTGCAGCATCGAGTGACCGCACAGGAAGAATGAAGAAAAGTACATCTGCCGCCACGAGAGCTGGATTAACTGACTTATACTCATTTCAAATTGTTTCAATAATCTATTTGATAATATTTTTTCCTTCATATTTTAAGCAAATAAACGTGTAATTGTAAGATATCTTTATTGGATGGTTTGGAACCTGTAGAAAGACTTTAAAAAATAAATAAATAAAAAAAAACATTATTTAATAAAGAGACATGAAGAGACATTTTTGAAACATCACACTGGACCAAAAGAAAGAAGTATTTTTAATGGTATCAGGAACTGTAATTTCTTAGAGCACATTCACAGTGTGCTCTCCATCAAAGTAACTTTTCAAGGAACTCGAGGCCCTTCATGGGAACTTTATGGCTGAGGTTTTTTGTCAGTTGCAATAAATCATATGTTCTATAAAAAGATTTAAAAAATTGAATTCATAATTTCCTAAAGTGAAAGTTTAGTCTTTCCCAGATCAGTAATCCAAAACCACAAAGAATTTATGATTGGTAAGTTACTTGATCAATAAATTTATTGTCAGTAGAGTAACTGATATTTAGTTGTTGTGCAGATGCAGATGACATGTGCCCCCAGTTGTTGAACAGTTCCTCTGAGCACTTTAAGAACACCTCCTGTGTGTTAACGTTAACTGCTGAGTCACAGAAGCTCACTCACTCTTTGGTTCGTTCAGCGTGACGGACTCGATGAAGTTGAGTGGAGTCATGTAGAGCTGCCCGTCGTACTCCACCGAGCTGAACAGGCGGAATCTGTTTTCATAGGAGGACATGTACACGTCTCCATCATCCAGACCATAGGTCCTGGCCTGTCAACACACACACAAACACACACACACACACCATTATGAAATATTGCGCATCATATCAACAGTGATAATACCATCTGAAAGATGCTTTTTGTGAAATTCACGGAAGCTTTTCTTGTCACGAAAAGCCTCGCTCACATGGAACAACAAAGAGGCCCGTGCTTTAATTCAGTAATGGGGCACATGTTATGTCAGCTCTGTTTTTCATCCCTGTGCACCAGATAATGTCCCTACAACTGTTCAGACTGGGCCAGATCAGAGGGCTGGACTGGTGAAGACAGAGTGGATCTCTCTGTCAGGTGGCACAGTGCCAGGTCAACTGGGCACAGAGCAAACACCCGGGGAATGTGTGCCCCCCTCTGCTTAACCATTAAACCCCCTCTAACCACCCCCACCTCTCATCAAATGTCAGCCCCTACACCGAGCCCCAGTGTCCAGTTTCATGTGTCCCTGAATTCCTGCTGCCTGTGGACACCAGTCAGCTTTAGCTCCCTGGTACCTACACATATCAAACACTCTCTGGTGTGAGCCATGTCTCATCCACGTGTTTGTTTACACATCCTGTGATCCATGGAAATCATGTCAACACAAGTCTGAGCTAGAGACTTGGAAGTGCTGATGTAGGCTAACTGAGCCAAATACACATTGCACAGGGGGCAGACCATTCAGCTTGAAGATCTGACATGCAAATAATTAAAACAGTGAAAAGCTGTGAAAAGCTGTGCAAAGCTGTGTAAATTATTAGTAAACTAGCTGATTGATTGGTCAACCTCAGAATTAGAACCTCAGAACAACTGTATACTGAATATCAGATTCACTGGATGAGCTTTTCTGTTTGTAGGAAGTGTGGAGTGTTTTTCACAAGTTTCTTTAAAATATCTTGTTTTGTCAAAATGTTACTAAATCTTGTATGTTGACATGATGAAGGCCATAAACTGAGACACACTGACCTTGATCTCTTGAAGTAGTGGATGGACTTTCAACACTTTAACACAATTTACTTTCTGTCTGCACCATGGAAGTAGATGACACAGTGGCAGAAATACCTCCTGTGAGTAACTGACTCATCATTCTGCTCCAAGACAAAACACACTTCCACTAACTACTTCCTACCTACTGATTTGCTGCTTTTATATTTGTATGACTGTAAAGTCCATATCTCTGACACTGACACTGCTATATGAACATCATATTATAATGAACTATGATGGATGTGCGTCTCTCTGGTTTCTGATTATAAAGACTTAATAAATTATTGAAATAAAAAGTCAGTGGATTTGGATTTTTGACTACTCTGTGGTTCCATGAAGCGGTCAAAATAATAAGAACAACTTCAGTCAAAAGACAACACCACCATGTTTAAGTATGATCTCATTATTTCAACCAACAGCTCTGTGATAGCATCAATATTTTAATACTGAAAGCTTCTCAAGGCTAGCCTGTAGCTCACTGCTGGACCTCTGTATAATGCAGTCAGGTCTTCCATTAATTTTGTCCACTCTTAATATAATATATATATTTCCATTCATTATATATTGTAGATTCTATATGTATTTCTCTTCAATTCACTGTGGTTAGGTGTGAATTATGCCTATTACCTTTAATTATGGCTGACATTAGGTCACGTGTTCTCAGACGCCACAGACCATTTTGCCATTTCAGCACCAAAGGTCGCGGATAGCTCCTGATGACGACACATCATCACCGCTATTACTGTACTTCACGTGCACGTGACTATGCGAGAAGAGTTAATTAATGGAGATGCAGCTGCTCCGGTCATTACTGCTGTGAATGAAGCCGAGACTAACTAA
>OMNW01007951.1:4504-16652 GCA_900303245.1 Selene dorsalis
ACTCCAGACCTGATTAGCACACATTTGCTGGAAGTCATGGGTAATGTAGGAAGAGAGAATAGCTGAGAGCAGGGACGAATTTGAGAGTAAAGAATTTATCTGTAATAAGTTGTTGAGGTGAATAAGATTTACATTACATGTATAAGCAGGTAGAAGGGAGAGAATGAGACCCCTTTTGTGAAGAGAGATTTTGAAAGTGTTCAAGAAAAGGTCCCCACACATTCAAAAACTTTTTGTATGAGTTATGGATTGAGTAACAGATTTTCTCCAGGCTCAGAGGCTTAGTTTGATAATAATAATTCTTTATTTCTACAGCACTAGCTAACATAAATTATATTAGTAATATGTTATTGCTGCAGTCATTAGGAAACCTCATTGTATTGACAACTGATTAACATACTATAAGGATTTTATAAATGATTTAAACGTGATGATTTGATGATGTGTTTTTAATAAAATCCATACATATATAATACATATACAAAGTTTTGAACATTTTTGATCCTTGTATTCTTATTGATTGATCCTTATTCTCTCAGCCTCCAACAGACCAACATTTAGTTTTGAGTGTCTTCGCAGAAGAAGTAGTCAGGACGATGCTCCTCCCTCTCCATCCTGCACAGCTCTTCCACTGCACCTGGTCCAGCAACAGGTACCTTCTTGTCTTTATGAACATTATAATGAACTGACATGAAGTGCTGCCAGAATACAGCTGTAAAAACAACCCCTGTAAATAATCTGTCATGTCTCTGCTCTGTGTGCCACATCGTGACATGTGAACTCCTGCCTCAGATAATGGCCGTGGCTGGTCTCGATGCCAGCAGACTCCACCGTCTGTCTCCAACAAGGTCGCTGCACTCCTGGGCCACGCCTCCTGCTTCACCAATCAGTCTGGACTGTTCTCCCTGCTACACTCCACTCATACAGGTCTAAATCCCTGTTTCTCTTGTGCTGCCATCAATAAAATTAGTTAAAACTATTCCTGTTGCTTTGAACTGGACAAAACTGCTGTGCAAAAATCTGTACATTTATGTTTGTTGGAAAACTGCTGAGTCAGAAATGATACAAAGCAGTGTAAAAAAGAGTGAGGAGGGCAGTACAAGTGTTTGTAACTAATTTCTATTGTCAATATAATATAAAAGTCTCTGCTTGTTTGTGTCCTCAGGTGGACTGGCACAGTTCTGGCAGTGTGGGTAGCCTTCCAGGAGCAGTGAAGAGGAGCTTGTGGTACACAGACAGTCAGGACGGCCCTCCCAGCCGCAGCCACTCTCCATCACATCTACAGTTACCTGCAGAGAGCACGCATTTCCTGCAGAAGAGAGGCAGCGCCAACAGTCTGGTGGAGGCTGTGAGTACCCCCCACCAAGGGGCTTGTATTTTCACCTGTATGTCATTTGTTTGGTCGTCAGGGGGATTCTGCAGAAAGTAACCTGGGATGGAGCATGGGCCAGGTAGTCTTTAGGAATGGTCAGTGCAGCGGCAGCAGAGCTGCCACCAGCACAGCACAGTTTTCTCAAGCCGTTCATTCAGATTTTCATTACAATCTCCAAATGACCAACAACTAGTTGTGCTTAACAACTAATTTTGGAGTTACCAAACCCCACCAGATGTGCAGCCCTGTGGCTCTGATGTCAGGTCGAATGTGGAACTAATGGTGTTTTTGACTGGACCATAAGAGCAGGTTCAGCCCTATAATAATTGACTAAATTCTGGCTGACATAAGATTCACTGAGCAGAGAGAGCAAAGTCGTCGGTAATGAGGCTCTGATCAAGTCGATACCAGACGGAGGGAGTTAGACATGAAGACAGTCTGCTGTGGTCTGGAGATGAAGTAAACAAAGACTGACAGGATGTGAGCTGTGAGACACAGAAAAGGAAATGTCGCTGACACTTGGGAGTTGACCTAGAAATGCATGTACTGAGGGTTTAGTCTTTGGTTTGAGTCAGGCCTGAGGTCCTCTGCTGCATGGTATCTTCTGTCTCTCTCCAGGATGTCCATCTCTCTGTCTCACTGTGACTGTAATAAAGGCAAAAATTTGGAAAATAATTGTCAGGTAAAAGCCTGAAAAATAACTAGTCAGTCTCTTCTGACTTTCTCTCTGAGTGTCTATAAGTGAACCCTGCTAAAATCGCAGCTCAGTCTTTGTCTTTGATGAATGTCACAGTTCTAAAACTTGACCATAGACAGCCCTGCCATGTAACTTAGTTTTTACGAGTCTAGCTTAGATTTTACTCAGTATGTCACTTTGGATATGTCATTACTGCCTTTACTGCATCACCTGTGTGCATGACTCAGCAAACAGCCACACGTACCGGCACACACAGTTGAGAAAACCATAGATGTCCCTGATGCAGACCAGATATGAGTCACTGATAAAATCATAGTCTGCCAGTTTCCATCTGTGATTCTTTCTCTCTTGTGGATTCCAGGTGTTGATATCTGAGGGTCTGGGGAAATATGCCAGAGATCCCAAGTTTGTGTCAGCAACCAAACATGAGATTGCAGACGCCTGTGAGATGACTATCGATGAAATGGAGAGCGCTGCCAGTAACCTCTTGAATGGCAGTATGGGTAATGGAGACAATGGTGGGACAGGGAACATCAGCCCAGACCCACACACCACTGCTCATTTGAAAGACCACAGTGTCCATGACTACAGCGACGAGGAGCCATACACAGTTCAAAAATGCGAAGAGGACTTAACAGATGAGATGATATGCATCACATCCTTATAGCAGTGACTCACACTGGATTATTGATAGGTCACATAGATTCGAGAGTTTTTTCACTTGAATTTCACAGTGAGGGGACTTCTCTGTTCAAGCGCAACCTGCAGTAGACACAAGACGCAAAACACCAAGAGACATGAGAGCAAAGTGCCTTGTTTCCTCTTTCAGTGGAGTGGAAAATGGAAATGAGATGACGGGTGAGATTCATGACACTCCCTTTTAAGTAGTTCATATTTGTAATTATTAACAGTGACTTGGTGCAGCAGAATAATCTGGCAGCCTTGCAAAGCCAGTGCAAAGTTTGTGAAGCTCCACTGAGTCCAGCAGCTTAGAGTGCTGCAGCATGCTCTGTGCACTCTGTTGGTGCTTGCTTATGTGAACATATAGGTTTGTAATTTTTATGTGTTTGGACACTGGATTTTACCAAGAGTAGCAGGTTAATTGGTGAGACAATCTTTACTACATGTCCCCAGTCTCCCTCTTTTCTCTCTCCCTTCACTGTCCTGTATAATAAAGGCATAAAATGCCCCCAAAATAACTTTGAACGTGATTCATGTACATCAGACAAACACCATTAACAGTCCAGTGAGTGGTGCACTGATGATGACGACATGTGTGAACTGGCTTTGCAAAGCTGCACTTGTCGTGCTCCAAAGAGTCCCCGATTTCTCACATGTATATACTACGTGTGATTGTAATCTTATATGGTCATTATGATGACAAATTAAATAACGTTTTCATCTCCACGTCTCAGATAAGACAAAAAAAATCATATTTATATATATACTGTCAGTTGATTTAAACTCATCTCAGCCGGTCAATCCGGGAGCTGGTCTGAGATCAGGGTTTCAGCGTTTCAACACTGCTTGGTTCAGGGGAAATCACATATCACTGAAAAAGCCTGTGTCCTCAGACATATCCTTCTGCTTCATGTGAGTGCTGATATGGCACATGGAAACATTTGTAGGTCTTTTCTCCTCTGTACCAACAAAGCACACACCTAGTCAAGAATTTACAGACGTTTTAGTTTATTGCTTCATTATGAAAACAAAAGAAATTGTGATCATTAACTCTGTGTAAAATGTGGAGAACTGGTTCCTGTTCAGCCCACAGGAAGTTCCAGTCCATTGACCCATACATTTGCATCTTATTGATTGCGTATGACTGCGTGTGTTGCAATGCTGCATGAAAACTGGATAAATGTTTGTACAAAGGTCATTCAGAGAGCACATTTGTTTGGCTATTCCCTTGAATCTCAGATCACATCCATTGTGTTTGGTCTCTGTAGCACCTGAGAACTTGTTTCATGGTCAGACCACAACACACAAGTCTGGCTCTGCTACGAGAAGCAGCAGTGTCTTCAGCTTCAACCAGTGGAGGAGGTGTGGATGTACAGAGTGTTAGTGGAGTGACAATATGTTGGCTGCCGCCTTTTATTTGTACGTTTTCTTTTCATTCATGTCTAAAACGGCTACTTGTCTGAAGACAGGACACTGGGGAGAAACACCATGTCTCACCTGCTGTTCTGCACATCGGCTCCACCACTAACCAGTGTTTATCTACCACTGCCAACTGTAACATGTCTTCAGGTTAACCTCTCAAAAACACACTGGGTCATCATGTGTCTCTGTTTTTTCCTCAATCTAAATACTGTTGTGAGGGCAACACTCAATCTGTGCAACAAAGGGCTGCTTCAAATATATAACCAAACCAAGGGATCATTGCTTGCAATGACATGCACAATAATATTCAAATATTGTTCCGAGTAATTTCTTTTTCATTTTATAAGTGGCTTTTCCAAGGTGTGTACATGACACAGTTTATATACAGATGGATCTGAAACACAATGAGCTGTTACCTGGAAAACTGTTCATATGTAAAGACAAGACAAGTTTATCTGTATAGCCCACTCCTCTCTTCTCTCCAGAAGATTCATATACACAGATTTTAAAGGCCATTAGCAGATAAATATGATTTATGCATTTTCTAACTGCATGTAAATAATTGTGTTTGATTTTAAGACCTTTAATGAATATTACCTCAGTAGCTATCCAGGTGTATTGGTTAACGTGTCAGGGAAACTGTGTGGCAATGGCTGCATTTGCACAAAATGAAAGACAAATATTTTCTAAAGTAGGACTAATGTGAACCATTTTTATTTTCATCAATTTTTGGTGGAAATTGATTTGATTGGAAACCCCCTGGATGTTCCACATTGTCCAAATGATGCTTAGTTCATGGTTATTTGAGAAGCAGAGTCATCCAAATCCTTCACAGATAAAATAATCTGTGTTTGACTGGTGATTTTTGGAAAAATCACTATTCGCCAGCAGAAATCACACACTGACCAAAACTTGTCATTTTGTGTAAACTGTCTTGGATTCTGGTAAATTTTTAAAATATGCTTTAGAGTAATCAAGAGAACTTCAGAAGCCATATTCACATATGCTGTAAGCAGATAAGCAGATATTTGGATCTTTGCTGCACATCGCTCTGAACTTGTCGAGCAGCGAATGAAGCTGTGTCACAAACACAGAGCTGCAGCGTACCATGTGACTGCCACTTGTTTGGGGATTAAACTCAAGAGTGTGCCATGTTTTCCTCAGCTCCTGCAGCAGCTTTTGTCTAATGAGAACTCGTGTGTTGACATTTACACAGTGACGATTGGGAGGACTGTAAAGGTAGACACCAATCACTAGATCGACACCAAATGCTTTATTTAAAATGAGTCTGTGTCATCATTAATTGGTTTCACTAACTCACTCCTTTTATAAGATCACTGACTTTGCACAGATTCTTTTCAGTCGAGAAGAGTTGTTGCTCTTAACTCGTCAGGAACTCACAGACACCAAAAAAAAATAAAAAAAAATCTCAAGATGTGTGGAAATCCATTGTTTGAGTTTTATTAGAAGCTTAGTGACTAAATTCAGCAACAAAACTCTTTGTTGTGCAACTGACAGCTTTATTTTCTGTACTGTTCCACTGATGCTTATGACATGATTACAATGTATGAAATCTGTACAGTTTGTATATAATGAGTGATGAACTTTTTTTTTCATTTCTGCTTTCTACCCATTTGTTCTATGAAAACTTAAAAAAACTTGGCTCTATCTACTTTGTAGCATCAGTACTAGTACCTTAGAGATTTTGTACCAATGAAAACAAGAACCCTGTTTTGTACATTTAAATTCTCACCTGAAACAAACATGAACCTGCTGAGGATTTTTGTATGGACCACTGAATAAAGTAATGAGGATGACATCAGGATGGTCTTTAAGTGTCTGCTTATAATCAGTACAAAAAAATTATTAAACAAAACCAAAAACATGCAAAATTAAAAGCTTTATGAATCTTCACAGCAACCTTTATGTTTCTCCTTCATCATGACACAAATTATATCAACATTCACGAAATATTGTACAATGGTGCACATAATGTAAACTTTAGAGTAATGAAGCTAAGATAAGAGAGTTAGCACTAAAGCCTATAAGACATCATTCCATTTCACTTTGACACTGGAAAGAGAAAACAAGAATTATGTAAATGTAATATATTGTCAGTGTTACTTGATTTAAAATCTGTTCAGAAATCAGTCACATGGTGATTCAATCTCAAAAGGCACATGATTTTATCCCACTCAACCAAGTCCATTTGATCTGACCACTTACAAAGCTCATATGTAAACATAGTAATACAAGAGAGTTTTTTTGTTTGTTTGTTTTTTTTAAAACACAATTATGCCTATAATTATCCAGTTCTGACATTCTGGGAACAGTCCACATTTGAAATAAATCAAATATCATATAAAGCAGTGTTATACCTTTGAGTAAAACTACAATAGTGTAATTAAGTCATATTTGAGGGGCAATGCAAATGGGCAACTGTATTTTTAGTGTCTATTATGTGGTGAACTTGAGCCACACACACATTCTCCTCTCTGTAGTTCCTGTTTGCTTCCGTTGTGACAGGTTCGCTTGTATTAGCTGAACAAGTATGCGAGAATGTTTATCAACCAGTGCCAGAAACAAGCCTGTTTTCCTGAGAATAGTATGGGTGAGACAAAAATACCTAGATGCCAAGTGATAATCTAATGTCAACAACTTGGACCCAGTCTCAGCACGGGGGTAGTTATAGTTTGGCTTGCTTACATATATCAGATATATTTCGACAGGATTCTTCAAGCTTCTTCAGAAATGTCACTAGGCCTTGGTGTGATGTGTCGAAACATATCAAGGTGTGAAAAAGCATTCTATAAGACATATAAGGAAGCCAAACAATTAGTATTGCAATTCTTCCACATAATGAACCCTACTGAACTAGGTAAGGGTAGTGTTTCCTGTACCATGGAATTCGCAAGAAATGTGTTTGAAGTTGAACGTCAACCACTCTATTTAAGAGTCTTTGTAAACTCTGTTGTAAACTTGTGCAACAAACCCAGTATTTCATAAATACTGACATTTAGAGTAAAGTTCAACATTACATTAACTGTCTCTGTATATTTGGAAGTAAAAATCTGTCGGTCCAGTCTCTTTTTGTTTGAGGAATCAACTCAGTTACCCTGTGCAAACAACTGGTTTTAGTTCCCACTTAACACTTCTCACAGTTAGGATAGCTAAAGATGTACTGGATGGAATTTGGAATGCAACACAAAAAATGGACAGTCGACAAGGCCAGTCTTCTCAGAGGGACAACAGTCAGAATATCTAGTGATATAGTAATATCATTTCCAATGTAAACAGCTAAAACCAAATGTATTCAACACCAATATTTCCATGAATTTAGATATGATCAGATATCAGATGACAGAATCAGACCACAACACCAATGAAGAAAACATCGACTGTTCACTGGTGTTGTTGCCTAACAACTGATGTCTTCGATCACACGTATATTTAACTCTGGATTCATCTCTGTGTGTCAAGTGTCGGCGGTTGGTACACGGGAACTCCTGGGTCAACAAGAGGCTGGCGACCTCTGATGAGGTCAGCAGCCTTCTCTGCCATCATGATGGTGGGAGAGTTAAGGTTGCCGCTGACGATGCTGGGCATGATGGAGGCATCAACCACGCGCAGTCGCTCCAGACCCAGAACACGCGTGTTTGAGTCGACAACTGCCATGGGGTCAGAGGGAGAGCCCATCTTGCAGGTGCAGGATGGGTGGTAGGCACTGTCAGCCTTCCGACGGACAAATGCATCGATGTCGGCATCTGATTGGATCTGAGGACCAGGCTGGACCTCAGGACCACGGAACGGGTTGAAGGCCTTCTGAGCAAAAATCTCCCTGGAGAGTTTGACGCACTCCCTGAACTCCCACACATCCATATCTGAGTGGAGAGTAATTGGCAATTAAAATTCTGTCATTGAGTCAGTCAATCCAACTCCCTGCTTTCAATCCAAAAATAACTGTCCACATTGACGAAATGCACTTTACACTTTTAGATAGAAGAGTTTAGAAAATGTATGATCTTTTTTCCTCATACCTTGTAGCATTGCAGTGTATTAGTGTAATGCTTTGTTGAATGACATCTTTATTCTACTGACAATAGAGATAGCATGAGGAAAGCAGTGTACCACATATGGAGTTAAACATGCCATACCAGCTGAGCAAAAGGAGCTGTGTTCTTGCGGATGCGATGCTGGGGCTAACAAGTGAGATGAGCCTGATGCACTTGTGAAGAATATCAGGGATGTGGTCTCTGTGTTTTAGGGAGAACACTTTGGACCACTGTGTGGATTTCCCCAGCTTCACTGCAGTACAAGCGACCAGAGATGCCAGAGCCAGAGGGAAGAAGACAGGTGGAGGACTGGTCTTGCTTGCGGACAACAGGTAGCACAACTGCAGTCATACCACAGCGAAGGAAAAGATCTGCTGTCGGGATATTAAACTGTTGATACTAGGTTTTAGATCAAAAGGGTCCCACAAGGCAGAATAAGACACTTGATCTGTTTTACCCAAACATCAAGGAGGCTTACACTGCTTCACCTCTACCAGCACTTGGCAGATCAGGTCATAATCTAGTTTTCCTTCATCCGTCCTACGAGCCCTGTGTGGCTAGTGAGTCTCTAAATGACTGTTTTGAGTGCACAGATTGGAAGGTGCTGCTTACTGGGATCACCAGGAACAGACCCTTGTCCACCAGATAAAGGAGGTCTTCAAGGATGAAGACAGGTAGAAGCTCAAGAGGAGATGAAGAGGAGATTAAAGCAGGTGAAGAAGGACTACAAAAGGAAAGTAGCAAGGAAGTTGGAGCATCAACACCAGAGAAGTGTGGAAGGGGAGGAGGACCATCATGGGCTATAAAGAGACAGCTGGGGCAACATCTGGGCAACATCAGGTGATGGTGAGGTGAGGGCAAAGCTCAAGAGGCCATGTCCTGGAGAAGCACCTAGCCCAGATGGTGTGTTGCAGCCTGGTCCATTGGCCAGTTGAGATAAATGACTAGTAACCTTCACATCACACACACACACTGAAGCAGTTACGTCTCCATCTTCAGAGACCGCAGGTTGAAACTCTGCTAGACCCCCTACAGTTTGCCAACAAGGAACCTATTGGAATGGATTGTTCGGTCCTTCATTACTACTTTGATGAGTCAGGTGGTTACATGAGAATTGTGTTCTTTGTTTTCTCATTGCATTTAACACGCATTCTTAAAGATAGGCTCAGAGGTATGAGGGTTGATCCCTGCTGACATGACAACCACAGTAGGTCAAGCTGGGTAACTGTGTCTCAGACTCAGAGACTCAACACAGCGGACAGGGGGCTGTTCTGGCTCCAAGGTCAAGCAGAGTCAACCTGTACAGGCCTGGGCCCACTCTTCAGCCAGTCAACATACAGGGGAGGTGGTGCTCACTTAAAATACCTCATTGAGCACCTGGACAGTGAACTTTGTAGACTCTGACCATGGTGGCAGAGTCAAAGCAGAATTTACATCTTGTATTATGTTATATGTATAAAACGTACATCCGAGGACAGTGATGTTCTAGGAGGAGGTCTTTTAGTGACTGACAGGACTAATGATGTCTTGGGAGATAGATTGGAGTTCTCCAAATCATGACTAGTTATTGATAGTTCAGGGACTAAATCTTACCAGTGGACAGGTAGTTTGGCTGGATAGTTGGATGATCCAGAGGGTTGGTGCTCCTAAGCTTCAACCATCCAGTACTAGTGCTTCTCATTGGTCCCACATGAACCTACAACACAATCAATTAACACCTAGTTATCTACTTTGTGAGTCATTGAGGAATCTGAAGAACACATACAGACCCAATGCACACATGCAAAAATAGGCCCACCATAAATACCTACCTTCAGTACATATTTGTAGTGGTTTACAGTCTTTGTTATTTTAGGGTTCTTGCATTAGTGAATTTGTAAAAATACAAGTCTGCCAATTCTTCAACTACAAAGAACCCACTGATGTCTGGCACATCTGGTACAGTTCTTTGGAAAAGAAGTCACAGGAAATTTCTTGGAGGCTCCCGTTTCATAAACGGTCCGATGTAACAGTGCTTACTCTGCAATGTATGAGCATTTATACCAGTCATGATTACTTCTGGTGTTATTTTGCTATGTATAGGTGCACTAGAATATATATTTGTTCCTTGAAATCTTCAGTGAGAGAACAACCAGAACATACACATGGACAGACACCTTGGCTGCGTTCCGATAGCGGGTTGAGTGGCCCTTGCTGACTTGCCCTCTGCACTTGCCCTCGGGGGAAGCCCTGCCACCATCATAAGTGTCGTTCCATTTCTCTGAAAAGCTGAAGTGAACTTGGTGAGATTGACCCTTGGAGGGCTGAGGGATCGAGTCAGGATCGATTGTCACTTCAGAGCTGTATCTCACCCACAATGGATTGCAATGGTGCAAGAAAAATACATCCTTTGGGTGGCAGTGAATGAACTTCAAACACTAGTTGTTTGTTTACCACCAAAGAAGAAGAAAATGAATGAAAGGGGCCAGTAAATATTCAATTAGACCACTTTAGCAGTGGCAACATGTCAGAGAAAACAATAAATAATCACTTATTTGTCACAAAAAACTGTTACGTTTCAAGAGCTTTTTATCTGACATTTCATATTTATATCTACTTAGTTGCCTGTGTTGATGTGTAGTTTAATAAGGCATTTTAATCCAGATTGTTTCTATGGGTTTTAGGGTCTGATGAGGAGGCAGAGCTCATCGTCAGTGAAAGAGAGAGAGACAGAGACAGGGAGAAAGGGTGTTATTAGAGTAGCCTACCTATTATTGGATTTTCACTGTTAACTGGGCCCCTCCGACCTCCACTTGTTTTTTGTTTTTTTTGGCGGCCACATCAACACAGTCACATCATTACGTGGCGGCCGTTCTGGTCCTATGGCTGGTCCATCACTGTCTGCAGGTATTTCTTACTATGAGAGGCATTATAGCGCTATACCAACGACTTGTGGTCCACCCGTGATTGTCTGGACTGTTAGTGAACGAGGGCAAGTGCGTTAAATTTATCTCTTCCACTCCTCCCCCGCCCACTTTCCCTATCGCTATCCAAGTGGCCTCCGTGTGAAGTACCAAGGGCTGAGGGCAAGTCAACGAGGAAAACTCAAACTGCTGTTGGAACGCAGCACACATTTCTCTCGGCATGTTCAAACATCCTGATAACTTTTACACACCCAGGTCAACCACACAAAAAGCAAACACAGACACCACAGGCACCTGATATGCCTCTATTTTGGAGGCAACTCGTCCGTGGTCGATGACCTGTGAGGGCAGGAAGTGGAACTGAATGTCGGGGTGTGCGACTTGCGGACGACTACGGATAAAACCCCCACTCTCCAAGTGGGCTGTCGCCCCATAACCTGGGGAGACAATGACACAGACAGATCTTTCTAACATAAGAACATATGGTGTATGACACTCAGTGTCTACCAGAACTTGTGACAGCTGTATGACTTGTGTCAAAAAATGCCTGCCATGGTGAAGATGCTGCCTGCACTACACATCTTCCTGCCACAGTGACTACATGTGTGATTTTTTAAAATATATTCTAAAATATTTCAAACTGGGTAGAGAATGTGTGTGTTTCTACATGCATGCATTTGCTTACCAGTGAACAGGGTGAGCCACTCGAGGCCTATCTTGACCATGTGGAAAGGTTTCTGGGCCTTGTACAGGGTGATAGGTTCAGTGCACTGCTGCTGAACGTATAGCTCCAAATGATCCTGGAGGTTACTGCCGACACCTGAGAGACAAAAGACACTAGAATATAAGTCACATAATATACAAAAAACTGCTATCATAAAGTCTGACTGTTTTTTGAAATGGGAAGTGGAAAACGAAATCTTAGATGTCTTCGATCTTAAAATGTACCTGGTGGGGCAATGTTAGCTCAGTTGGTAGAGCAGCCGCCCCATGTGTTGAGGCTACAGTCCTCACTGCAGGC
>OMNW01007952.1:10089-26565 GCA_900303245.1 Selene dorsalis
TTGATTAACTTGTGGTAGTCACCATCTATCGATTATGTATCACACACACACACACACACACACACACACACACACACACATATATATTCTCTGGATATATGGATATAAATGTATAAAAATATTAGACTAATTAACTTAATAACATGTGGCAACCACATCTGTAAACTATTTTTTATATATTTATACTTATTATATTTAATTTACATTTGCAAGTGTATTTAAACAACCTGCAAATTCTATGCCTTATTATATGTCTTATTTTAATATATTCATAGTTTTTCTTAGCAATTTCATTGTTATCTTTAAACATACATGTCTATCTTTAATATTAACATATAAAAACATGATATATTAACAGGCTTTTTAATGCATGTTCATGATACAGAGTATGTCTACAACATGCATAAACATACATTATTGTAGGGGCTAGATTTTTTTTAGGGTTAGGGTTACCATTTTTTGTTTGTTTTGTCTGTTTGATGTTTTACTTCATACACTGCTATATGGAAATTTTGTGTGTAAATTTACACCTAGGTGTAAATGATAAAGAAAACAAAGATGGCTGCTGAAGAACAGTTTGAGTAAAGAGTATTCTGGCTGTGAGGACTTGATTTCTTTGAGCTTATGAGCTGTAACTCCTGAACACCACAGCCTGTAGGCTGAACAGTCATTTGCTGCTGCTCGGCTGCACTGGTGCTTTTCTGGGCATCAGATTGGAGTGACGCATGTATTCATTCTAATCTCAGCTGATTTCACATCCTGATTGGATCCTCCTGCCATTTCCTCTCGCTTCATTGAGCAACAACTCAAAGACAGCGCGGCCAGAGAGCAGGAGAAGGTGGAACAGCTTCATTAACCCACAGTGAGGAAACTATATCGTCCTCCCCTTAAAGGCTCAACAGAAAACACGAGCGTGCCCCTTAATTTTTTACCCCTGAGAAGTTTTCTGAGGTACAGGAAGATTTTACAGGAAGAGCACCGCCCTGAGGCCGATGTTTAGTTACAGTGAGACAGCAGTGTGTACCTGTGTGTGGCGCTCAGCTTATTGTTGCCATGATTGTAAACTAGATCTCAAGGTATAAATTTAACAATAATGAGCATGTGTGTGTTTCCTATGTAATAGATACTTTTTTCTCTTCATGAGCAAGATTTGATTTTTTTTTTCAGTACTGTTTGTTGATGACAAGATCAAATCAGAGTCCCAGCAGGTTAAAATAACAGATTTCCATTGTGTAATTGGCTCAGCATGGTGGCGTTCAGGGGAGAGCAGCCGACAAATGAACTGAAGAAACACATTAGAAAATGAAATAACAAAGAATTAGTAATGCTGGATTGACAAATTCATGAATTCCTCCTCGGCTGAGGGACATGCCATAGTAAATAAATGAATTATCATCAGCATGCTTAATATCTAAGAGTGTGTTATTCTCTATTAACCTCTGAGATGATAATGCACAGGCTGTTACATTAGAGCCATTCAGGCTGAGGTGTCTTTTTTTGCTCCGAGCTGTGGAGGCGTTGGGCTCAGGATCAGCCTGTGCCCAGACAGACAAGTAAACACAGACCAGAGGCTTAGTCTGACCAGATTAGCCTGTTATCACGTTTACCATTCACTACTACCAGTAGCTGAGGGATTACATGCAGTATGATGGGATTACAGCTATTGGAATAAAAAAAAGGTAACTGTTAAAAACCAGATTAATGGCACTTTGGTAAAAGCAGATGATAATTGTAAAAATTTCAAATTATAATATGTGATTGATTTTTATTGTAGATGACTACAGTAAAACATTAGGTTAAGCGTGGACACTTGAAGTCACACGGAGCCTCACATCTACAGTGAAAAAAGACAGGAAAGCAGGGAAATAGTGGGGAATGACCCACAGCAAAAATCATCTCAGTTGTACCAATCAACACTTCAGTTCATGCCAACATGAGACGCACTCTAACCACTCAACCACCGAGCACCCAGCCCAATGTCTGGGCTCAAGTTTTAAAATAACACTAATAAATAATTAAAAGCACTTGTATAACGATCCAAATTACAGCCTACAAATAATAGTGATATTAATTACATACAGAGGAATATCAAGGAAATACCAGCAGGTACAAACAGTATACTAGATGACAACATCTACACTCCATCATAAGAGGGAATCAGACTAACATGAGGCACTTCAATTGAACAAAAATATAGTAAACACGCCTTAATATAATATATTAAGGCGTGTTTACTATATTTATGCTATAACTATACCGGAAAGAGCAAACAATTCCTCACAGGCTTAACCAGTTGTCTTCTTCCCCTCAGCATGAAGTTGCTTTTTTTTTTTTACACCATAACTTGGGTGCGTTGTAATCAGATGCATTACTAGCACAATTTCATGTTGTTTTGCTTCTGATAACCCCTATCAAATGTATATTGCACATATTAAAATGTTTGAGACCAAAGGAACATATCTGTTCTTTATGCAGGGAGCAGTAAAATTGAATCACAAAATCTCTCCTTGATTAAACAAGACTAAAAAACTTGACTAAACCACCTCACTTCAGATTTTGCAGTTAAACAAGAAAACAACTTTCTCTTTATGATAGATTTAGAAACAGGGCTTTCTGTGGGACACTAAACACTCTGTGACCTTTGACCTCCTTAGTATGAGAGTCTAAAAATGTTGGAGATCTGGGAGCTTATTCAACTGTTCTGATCCAGTCACTGTGGATAAGAACACCAGTTCAATGCTTAAAATGTTCCAAGGTTAGGCGACAAGATGGTCAAATTTGGGCTGGAACGTCCAGAGCTGTAACTCCTGAAGGACATCTGATGGGTTATTGTAGATATCTATGTATGATATGATGAGCATGGAGGTTTCTTTGCTGAATGTGCCACTGTTAAAAAGCAAATGATGGACTTACAAATAGCTGACAAGTTCCTGGTAAACAAAATAATTTGGAAAACATAAAATGCCACAAATCTTTTTTAGCCCAGAGTAACAGCACAGAACAGCATAAGACTGTAGTTACTGTAAAAATACAAACCATGAGACTCACAGCAATGATAAAATTTCAATAAATGAGTAAAATACATACTAGATGGACATGCTTTTAAACAGGAACATAGCACAATTTAAAAGTTGATGTTTGTAAATAAGAAAAAAGCATTTGACTACACTACATAAGCCGTTTTCTCAACCTGTGAGACAGACACAGCAGTGCCTCCTGGGAGAGATCAGTACCTAGGTTGTTTATGCAGATAGGGCGAGACAGGATTAGCTCGCTAGTTCGTAACGTAGCTCTGAATGTGCAGCTGATTGTGCTACAACCACAGATAATATTCCTCAAGACTGTAGTTGCCGCGTATCCACCTGAGCTTCAACTACAGCCCCCAACTACAACTGTTATAACACAGAAAACTGGACTCACCCATCAGCGCTCATTAGAGGGTTAAACCACACCCTGGGGTCCAGTCCCGCTCTCTGCTGCTCTCCACAGCTAACCTAGCTAACATTAGCCTCCCGCTGCTAATGCTGCTAACGTTCCAAAAAGTTGTAGCCCGGTGGGTAAAAAACTGTTTTGCTGTGGTCGGCTGAGCGGTAAAATCCTCTGTTGCCTCCTGTCGTCCATCTTCTCGGCGCTGCTATTTGTTTGTTTTTTCTTATCATTTTGCCGCCATTACCTGAACAAGAGGGCTTGTTGTTCAAAAATATTGATGAAAAGTAAAACTGAGGCTGCCGCAGTTTACGTTATGCAGGTTGTCACGAACGTTAAGGAGGTAGCTCATTGGTCAGAGGATGATTTCCCAGCAGGCTGCTTTACTTCGTCACTTGTGGGAAGAAAATAATAAATAATAACTTAAATAACAAGAGAATAGAAATGAAATTTATTTTTGATAAAACATTCAGTTTTGAAAAAAAAAAATTATATAAGGCCAATTAAACTGTTAGCCATGATTGTGACGAACTGTGCCTGCTGCTGGAAAAACAAATACACTTTGTGTGAATGATTCCAAATATATGGAAAACCTCTTGCACTTGTGTATACTATCAATTCTTAACATGTCAGAAAATTTCTTGTCAGGGATTTTTTTTTCTTTTTTTGAGAGCATCTTATAACTTAAATCCATGGATATTTTTGCCTATAGTTAATCACTCTGATAGATTGTATACCATGGCAATAACATACTACTTCCTGTTTGCATCATCCAAAGAAGCCTTCCAGATTTTGAAAACTTAAGCTCCAACACTAGAGCATGATTGTCACTTTTATGTTATAATTCAGTGTGATTAACAGATTGAAGTTAAGATACATTTTATGTTCTGTCCTTCAGTGTGTTTCCCTGGCTCACATGTTTTGTTAATGAAAACAACCTCTGTGTTACGAAGGAGCTTCCTTGTGTGTTGTTCTTAAATTCATTTTAAATACTTTAACCACAAGTCCTACTGTAAGTCAAACAACATTGGCATCACAACAAACACTTGGAAAAAACAAACAAACAAACAAACAGTTTCATTCTAAAGATTTTTCCTGGTTGTGATTTCATCTAATTTAACACAAAGCAACGCAAATTGATGTTTTGTTTTTCTTTTTTTACCAAAAATGTTCTACATCAAAACGACATTCAGAATATATAATTAGGCCTGTGCAGCAAATGGTGTGTTTATTGTTGAGTTGAGCCGTGGTGAGGCCAGAGAGAGATTTTCAATGCCATTTTGGATAGAAGTGAAAGGAGGCTGATGGAGGTAAATGCTGCTAAACACAAACTGTAGGATAGTCCACCTCACACTTCACACTGAGATGGTTTATTCAGTGAGGAAATGTAAACCATCATAGATGTTTTTTTTAATGTAAATTTTTAAGTTACATGACTGATAAATATTTTGGTTGTTTTATAGGAACATGATCGGCTGTGAGGGCCTGAAGGGGTGAGAGCCAGAGAGGTGGTCGCTCCAATGGCGTGGACCGAGCCACGGTCGCGTCCAGAACCAGACCCAGAACTAGAACCTGAACTGACACCCTACGGTCTAAGGACTGAAACATCATCAGCCACAATCTTTTCATCGACCACCCCTCAGGTCCAACCTCCAGTCTTACTGCCCCTCCTCGTCCTTCTGCTTACTGCCTTTGCCGACCAGGTCCAGGCCGGTCCACCCCAGCCTGCCCGCCCCCCTATTCTATCTGGACAGCCTTTTATCATCTTCTGGGGTGTCCCAGACTCCTCCTGCTCGGGTCGGCCAGACATCAGATCTTTTGGGATAGAGCGTGAGGGCCGTGTGGCTGTCTTTTACGAGGACACTTTGGGGAACTACCCATACTTTGTAGACAAGGACACTCCAGTCAACAGGGGGTTGCCACAGAACACCCGGCTGGACAACCACCTCCAGAAAACACAGCAGGACTTGGAGGCAGCCTTACCAGCCCCTAGGTATCTAGGGTTGGGGGTGTTGCGCTGGGCAGAGTGGGTTCCCCAGTGGTCCAGGAATCGAGAGAAGCAGGCGATGTATCTGGAAGCGTCGAGGAACCTGCTGAAGAACTTCTTTCCTAACTGGACCCCAGAGGAGGTGGAGAAGTGGTCACAGGTAAGAAAAGTCCAGGTAAAGACAGGACAGAAAGAGATTATTACTTCAAAATTAATTTGTCCACTGGGTAAAATAATTAATAAGATGTATGAATATCATGACAAAAAGGTCATAATTTATGTGAACTAAGATGAACTGTGATATTAAATAATGTTGATTTGTAGTTTGTTTGGATCAAGGTATTGTTCAGAAATACAGATAAAATCATCCATCACAGAAAATTCACATACACACATAAATCATACTGTATACAGTATATTCCATATTATTTGAAATAAGACACCGGTTAAAGTTTAATAAACTAATCCGAGATCAAAGGAACATTTGTGGAAAATATGTTCATTCGCTTTATTGCTGTAAGTTAGCCAAGAAAATGACAGGAAGATTGAACACACTCACATTTGTACAGTAAATATTAAGCTATTGCCAGTAGCTTGTTACCTACACTATAGCATAAAGACTTGAAACAGGGGAAAAGAGTTTCCCTTGCCTAGTCCATTAGCAACAAAAGTTCACTGCTTAGTGTGCTACACCCACATCGTCTGATGTACTTACATTAAAGCCTAAAAGCACCACATCGTGGTTTGAACCAGCCTGTTTCCTGGGGACTTGTCAGAACTGTAAGACAAATGTCATTTTAATGATTTAAAGCCTATAAATCCATAAAGCAGTGATGCTCTCTTATCTGTGACATCATCCACCTTGATCTAAAGAAACCACAGAAATTAAGAAGATGGTAATCTCAGTAGAAACTGTCTAAGTGTTGGGGGGACTGACAGGTGGAGTACCGATCTTTTCTCAGGTGGACTTTGAGGCGGCAGCACAGTCCGTGATAACGGAGACTCTTCGAGAGGTCAAAAGGTTGCGGCCCAAAGCATTGTGGGGCGTCTCCCCTTACCCCAGCTGCTACAATGGTGACCCTGCCCAAACCACGTTAGCCAATTACACCAACCAGTGCCCCCCCACGGAGATGGCCCTAAACGATGAGTTACTGTGGCTGTGGAAACGAAGCTCCGCCCTTTACCCCCTCCTCACCCTGGAGAAGCTGCAGGTTGGTAACAGGAGCTTCAATGGAGAAATAAATATTTTACATTTAGTTTTGTTTGCACATGTCACTGTGCAACTGTGTTCATCTTAGGCTACAGTTATATTGTGTTAAACCTTTTCTCCCTCTCTCAGGGCGGGACCAGTGGAGCCAGACTTTATTTATCCAGCGTGATAAGAGAAGCACTGCGAGTGTCCTCTCTGACTGGGGCGGGATTTGATCTTCCTGTGTTTCCACTGGTCAAGAGCGTCTACGCCTCAACTAACACCTTCCTGTCACAGGTGAGATGCTTTGAGTCAGGTATTTGATCCAGATGCAGCACAAACAACATGTCTGATGAATATTTCAACTTAGGCAGAGGGGTCCAGTATTACACAGGTTGAAACTGCTCCTTAATAATAATGTAACATTACGAGATGGAGTTGTTTTTGAGGTAAATTCATGCAAAACCGCTGATGTGCATTCCCATTAAGCGCAGTTTTTCAGCAAGCAGTCTCCGCATTTACCTCGAAAACAACTCCATCTTGCAATGTTCCTTTATTATCTCATAGCGTGGTGACTGTGCAGGTCACAACTTGTCCACGAGAGCGTTTTGGAGTTGTTGGATTGTGTATTTGATGAGTTTGATGAGGGGAACCAAAAAATTCCATTAGCCTCTATAGTGTAGCTCTGAGCAGCTCGCAGCTCTGCCCCGCGGATCTCAAAACAACATGCACTGATAATTAAAGGTAATGACCCTACCCCTATGACTATATGGATTATGGGAATGGGCGAATTAGCCAAAATGTTGAACTATCCCTTTAAATCTCAGTTTCACTCAGAAAAGTAAAACTCTAAGTGTGTTTCTGTTACTAGTGCAGTAATGATGAATACTGTGTGAAGCTCCTTCAGATGAACCCTTCAATTTTGGGTCATCAGTAGAGTAGTATGAGTAATATCCACTCACAGAGCGCTGACTCTGTGTCTATATATTTGTCTCTGCAGACAGACCTGGTCAACATCATAGGAGAGAGTGCTGCCATGGGAACAGCTGGAGTCGTCATTTGGGAGAGAAGAGAGACGAAGACGGAGGTACAAACATATACATGTGGATAAAGACAAAATGACAAGATCATTTCAATCTTTCCACCCAAGATTTGACATATTTAACTCTTTTGATCTCCAGCTTTTCTTCCTGTTGCAACACAACAGTAACTTTATAACTTCTTAAAGGAAGCATATTGTCTGTGGCATCCATCCTCTCACACTGCTGTTCCTGCTTCATGTTCCTGTCCCAGAGAGAGTGTCAGGATCTGGCAGAGTTCGTCCGCAAGGTCCTGGGTCCCTACACCATCAATGTAACCACGGCAACCCGCCTCTGCTCAGCATCACTGTGCCAGGGAAAGGGTCGGTGTGTCCGTCAAAACTCAGAGAGCTCCGCCTACCTCCACCTCCCACCCCCGGCCGATCTGGAGGAGAAGGTGACGGAAAAGGTGATGAAATGTAAATTTAAGTTCCAGATGTGTACAGAGCACAGTTGCCACTAATGCTCATCCAGATGTTAACCATCCTTGGCCTGGCGCTGGCAGCTTCATCACATCTGCTCTGTTGTCAAGTCATAAATACAGGACTTGCTGCAGGTGGAGCTGAGCGTGGAGAGCTCAACTTTAAGAAAACAATAACCTAAAAACAGTTTGTTAACTAGACTTCAAAGCACAGGTGTGAAAACGCCTTCAGGCCGAGGTACTGGTTTATATGAGTAACAAACACAGTGAGACAATGATTACAACTGTTCACAATCACTAACACATGAGACTGAGCAGATCAAACTCAGTGCTATTATTACATTCTCTTTGACCTTCACACTTTTCTGCAAATGATCAGTTGAGTCATAGAAACCTTCTCCACAGTGACAGATGAGTGTCAAGAGAAAGTAGTTCTCAACTTATGTTGAAAAGTTAGAAATAGTGACTCAACTGATAAAGACAAAGCCTGACATTATATACATATTAAAAGAATAAGGAGCTGCAGGGAGTCCAGCTGCATGAGGATCTGTGGGGTTTAAAAAGTAAGAGCAGAAAGAAAAGCAGCAGCTGAGAAACAACACAGGAGGATTCACTGCAGTCTGATCCCGGAGCAGTGGAAACAGGAACACTGTGTCTCTCTGGGAAATCACATCACTGTCTACAAACCTTTTGGTGATATTCAGAGACAATACAACAGAATACTAAGTATGAACATCGCGGTAAGTTCAGAAAACTATGACAATTTGCTAATGCTATGATATTTTCTCTTCACAGACAGAAACAGCTAAAGCCACAGATGAGCCAGACACAGACACTAAACCAGCTGAACCCGACCCGGCTGAGATGTGGAAGAGAGACTTCCAGTGCCAGTGGTACAAGACGACAGACGGAGACGTCGCAGACCAGCAGTCCCCCAAAGATGGAGCGTCTGTTGGGGGAACAGCAGACGAAAACTCTGGAGATGTGACTGGAACCACAAGAGCTTCTCCAACTAAAGGTGCCTCTGAGACTGATTTAAGAGGAAGCAGTTCACCAGGTACCATCAGTCTCCTCGAGACACCCACAGATGCTGGGACACGCCCCCCGAGCTCCCCGAGTCTGGCGGCTCTCCTGCTGTTGCTGCTGGTGGCAGGAGGCCGATGCCTGGAACCTTAAACTGTGAAACAGAGCAGCCTTCACCTGGAAGGTCTGGGCTGGACTGGCCCTTCTTAAGTGCCCTTGAGCAGGACAGGGGAGCCCTGCTGCTGCTGAACGAACCCTGAGCGTCACAGGACATCATAGCAGAACAAACCAAGTCCAAACCTCTCAGTGAATGTGCCAATAGACAGTTTATACTGCGAAACATTAGAGTCAGACTGAGCTGCTGTCAGCTGACTGTCACATGACCTCAGCTCGACAGTTGTCCAACCACAGACACACACGCGCTTTTATTGTCTTTGCACTTTTTGTTTCTCTGTTTATTTGTCAATTTTTGTCATGTGAAATGATTTCTTCATGTTCAGACCTCATGTAGCGGGGGAGGAGTTTCTCTGGACTGAAAACAAACAAACAAACAACATCTCTCTGGCCTGTTTCTTCAGTCATGAGTAGTTTCAGAGAAAATGTCCGACACTAAATTGTTGAGATTATCTAAAGAAACAGTTTTTTTTTTAAGTTTGTCATTTTGTTTTTGCACCAAAAAATAAAAATCCTGTCACTTTCATTTTATTTGTGCATCATAGAAATAATTTATCAAAATCTGGATAAATAAAACTGAATCTATCTGCACTGCTGGACACTGAGGTCAGTGGCAACTTTACCTTATCGACCAACGAGCTGTTTCCTGTAATCTAATCTAATTATGTGAGTTTTGGTGCAACATTTGGACCTTTTCTAAACTATAATTAGAAATTAATTTTAATTTATATTGTCAAAACCTCGCAGAGACGTCACTCAGTGGCCTCTGTCCGAGACAGTGATCTGCAGCAGGAGTCACTGTGGCGCCCTCTGCCTGAGCTCTGCTTAAACTGCACTGTCCAACAAAGCCACAGCAGGAAAAGTACAGGTGGAGATAAAAACACACATCAGAATAAATCTTAATTAGTTAAGAACACAGTGCAGCTCAAGAAAAAAAAATCAGACTTCAGAAAACTGTGATAACACCTGCTCTGCAAAGTGTTTCCAGGGACGCAAAAGAGTGACGGACCCAGCTACAGGCCAAAGGAGAGTTGAGCTCTTAGGGCAAATGTTGATGGGACAGGAAGCAGTGAAGATGTTCCCCAGCTCGTTTCAGTCTGAACCTTTGACCTCGGCTCCACCACCTGTGCTTCTCCTGCTCTGACCAATCACAGCGTCTCCTGAGAGAAGGCCTGAGGCTGTGGTTGTTCTTAATGCAGTATCTGTGCACTCACACCTCTAATAGACGACCTGTATAAACTGTGTTTTTATTGGTCCTCGTCCTCCCTCAGGCACCAGGTTGTAAAAAGACTAAAGCATTTTGCTTTTGCAGCTCATGTAAATTTATTTGTTATTTTTCATTAAAATATACACTCAAGACGACGGGTATCTAAATCCTTTAGTTACAGAAAGAGATCATATGTACACAGGTGCATCTGATTGTACAACAGGAAACTCAGGAATCAAACATTTATATATCATCAACAGGAGAGTGACTTTTCCCCCCTCGTCTCCCACGTCCAGGATCCTTTGTCCTCCACATTACGAGACAACGTCCTCCTCTCTGAACGTTTTCACCTTCATCTTTAAAGCCTCAGACACGTTTCAGGACATTTCAGTATCATCAAAGGAACCAGGAAGATTAGAAACTTTAGTACGAGCTTTTTAATGATGCCGCCTTGTCTCGTAGATAACGAGTGGAGGAGGTGAAGAAGAGACAAAGAGCAGGTGTTGGATTACATGTAATCTCTTCTCTGTGCTGCCAATAACAGCGTGATCCTGATGTAGTGAAACCACATCATTAAAGGTGCAGAGCTGTGACGTCCAGCTCAGGACCACGGGAACATCTCTGAACCCCAGGCAACACGGAAGCGAGTAAAGCTCAGCACCTCCTGATGAATCGTCGGTGAAATCAGACTCAAACAGAAAACAAGTGCATGATGTCGTCTGATACGCAATAACATGAACCTGTCTACAGTTAATCACAGTGAGCAGCTTTAATACGTAAGAAAAAAGTTGTTTTTAAATATTTCATATATTAAAGATCATTTTGTTTTAAAACATTCAGATTTCATTAACACCGACCAAAATTGCCCTGTTTTGTAAATGATATGTTGACTAACTCCCTTTAAGACCTTCGGGTTGGAACTGTGTTTTAGAACAAAAGAAAAAATATATTGAATATGTTTAACAAAATAATTTTTTTAATTTCATTTTACTATTATTAAATTTTTTTATTAAAGTTGCTCAGAACAGGAACTTTCACCCAGACAACATCATACAACAGTGTGCTCTGATCTTCACTGGCCTCCATGTTGTTTCCTCTTAGAGATTTCCACACACATCAGGAGTTGAGGTTGGAGCTGCTGAATTAGACACTGTAAAATCTCACTGCTGCTCCAGGCTCCGCCCACGAAGGCGACACTTTGACAATGATGATTTTATATTAGATTTAAGCCTTATGGTTAGAATATGTCCTTCGCTCAGCCTCACTCTGGAAATGATCTGCAATGAACTCAGGTCTGAACTGTCTCAATATTACAAACAACACGACTCAAGCCACCGACATGTTACCTGTCGTCAGTAGTAGGTGCATGTACCGAAATCTGGTCCACAGGAACCAGGAGGCTCACTGCGCCACATTGAACAGCCCATCACTGTGTGTCCTTTTAACTAATAAATATGCAACGTCCACGTTAGTTCACATGCACAGGTTTCGTCCCAGGCTCATCTCTCTCTGTCCAATCAAAGTTGCGCTGTGGTTGGTCTCATTTCAGAAAGAAACATTAACAGATGTGACTTTAATTCACAGATTTTCCAGCATTCAAACACACAAGTCACCAACACAGAGGAAACAGAGTTTAGTTTAGTTTGGACTCACAGGAGTCAAACTACAGTTGGAGGATTAGCAGCTAATTTAAAATCATGGGCAAAGTGCCAACAACGACAGTTCAAGAAGAATTTAATGGATTAAAATGTGTTTTGAAATCAAGCTCTTCCGATACATATCATTCCTTTAAAACTGAACTAACACAATCCCATTAATGACACTGAGCAGTTTGTTAGGCAAAAATGAAAGAAAGCCCGGAGATGAAACGACAACATTCAATGGCCTCACGTCAGATTTTACATCCAAGTTGTTTTCACTTTTTCAAAACTCAAATCCTCAAAACCTGAAGCTTCTCACACATTTAAAGCTGCTGTAAAGCTACAGAGGAAACATGTTGGATTCTGTCTGAGTGACAGGAGGCCGCAGTGTGTCTGAGCTTCTGATGATAGTGTGGACGGTGCCACAGAAACACCTGTTTCACACACTGTTAAAAGACAAAACAGTCCAACCGAAGTTTAATTGTTAACTTGCTGTAGAAGATTTTAAGCTTCCTCCTCCATCAGAGCTGCTCTCTCTCCTTTGCTTCTACATTTTTTCAACTGCTGAATGACTATATTCCTGCACACACACACACCTACAGGTGCACTGTGTCACGCTGCAGCTACAGGTCACCTTAGCAAATACAGGAAGTGAATGTCAAACTAATGTTAACAGGTTGTTTTGCCTTTTTTTAAAAAGTGGTTGAAACAAGTGTTTCTGTGGCTCTACCCACAGCAGCTCACGACTCTGCTCCTGCAGGTAACACACTGACTGTACCTGACGGCCTCACACATCTTG
Organism: Selene dorsalis; assembly: GCA_900303245.1. Taxonomy (NCBI): domain Eukaryota; kingdom Metazoa; phylum Chordata; class Actinopteri; order Carangiformes; family Carangidae; genus Selene; species Selene dorsalis. Next base: position 23,035 of record OMNW01007952.1, read on the forward strand.
ATGTCTGATAAGAGCATCACTGTAAACTCAAAGGCTGCAGTGGAAGAATCAGCTCCCAATGACACAGAGAGGCTTACATGCAGGCTGAGAACACTGAATAAATAAACGTAAAGACAGACAAACAGACAGACAGACATACAGGTAAACCTACAGACAGACTCCTCCTCTCTTCAACCAGCTGACAGTGAGAGAATCTGACCTTCGTTGCATAAGGTTAAAAAATAGACTTTGTGTTCCTGTGCAGAGTCTCTGTGTTGATCAGTTTGTTCTGGTCTCTCCAGCGAACACAGAGAGAGAACAGGAAACATCACCCCGGTGTGGGGAGGAGGGGTTAGTGCAATCTGAACCAAGAGGGCTGGACGGATAACAACACAAGATTCCTCCTGTACAGTGGGAGAGAGGGTGGCTACCCTTCAAGGGTGGTGTGAGTGTGTGGGGGGAGGGGGCACTCCAGTGTCTCCAGAAATGGTTCTTCTGAGAGATTCTCTAAGAGGAAGTGGTGTTGCTTTAAAAGAAAAGGGGAGGAGACAAAGCTCAGACCCAAGAGCCAATCAGAGCAGCTGGTTTGACGACACAAACATGTCACCTTCAGACAATGGACAAGCGGAGGGACTATGAGCGCCACTCACCGAGAAAGCTTCGCGGCAAAGTTTCCAGGACACCAAGACAGGTGCACTTCATCTTTGCTGCAGTGTGAGTGTGGTACCTGCGAAGGGGGCGGAGCTACTTGCAGACAGCTGTGTTCACAATGTGCTTGATGTTTAGTCTTTTGCAGCTGGGCGTGTCATTGCACCAACACATGCAGATGGTTACTTGCAGATGGCCTCGAGGGCGTCCAGGGTGCGTTTGATGTCACGGATCTGCGTGGCGAGGGTGTGTATGGGCTGCATGGAACGGTCCAGCTCCTCGCAGCGAGCCATCAGCGTGTACATGCCCTGTGGGACACAACAGAACAAACAACGCCTCAATAATATCGCCACAACATGAGGAGACTCACGGTTTCACAAGAGATAAAGTGTGTGGACAGAAAACAGAGAGGTAATGTGCAGCGTCCATCACATGCTCAATTCACTACAGCATTGTTGCTATCCTGATTAGTATATAAACACAATTCTAAATGTTTAACTCTGGATAAATCCCCTATATTCTATATGTCTGTATGTATGTGTTCATATAGTGTTATAAAGAGACAGTACAGTGCAGTAATGTAGAATACTATTTTCATTATTTGGTTATTTTTCTAAACATATAACTGTTGTTACAGTTTGTGTCTGAACAGGTTTAATAGCAGTTTGTCTCTCTCTGAAGTCAGGTTTTTATCTAAAAATCAAAAAAATGGTGCAAGGTTTTAATTCACTGGTGACAGTGTTGAAGAGAGCTTCACACGTTTCAACACATGTGAACAAGGTTTCATTGTTTAAAGGCTTTTACACAAGATGAGAGGAGACAGGTGACGTTTGTGTGTGACTTACATCAAAGGAACTGAGAAAAAACTGTAATTATGACTGAACTGAACACAACTGACCAACAAATTATCAATGGTGTCGTCTAGGGCTCAGTCTAACCACAACAACAACATGACTGCCAGAGCAAATGAAGAATTTGCTCCCAAAGAAGTCACAGTCCTGCCAGCTGTCTGGAACTAGTTGAGTTTTGTGGTGTCAGACCTCAAACACACCACGGTCCACTGCAAAGTTTGTTCAGAGGCTGTTGATACTAAAAGCAGCAGCACAAACAGATCTCAAACAGAGGCAGCAGCCAAGAGGGAGAAATGTGTCTCAATCCAAGATGCACAAGAGACGCTACAGCTCACAAACAGTCGCTGAAAAGCAGCCAACACTAGTGCAGTAATTCTCCCACTGCACCTCAAAAGACAACAAAAGGACACGGTGGAAAACTATTACTGCTGCACGCTCACGCTCCATATTGCTGAAGATATTATGACCACTTATACCGTGGAAAACTAACAGCTCCCTCTGAGACTGCATAGTGCACTTTTAAAGACTATATTAGAGTTTGCACTTTAACCACAGAAGGGTAAATTCAGTTTTCTTTTTTGAAATGTTATTGATGAAGTAGAACCAAAACTTGTATTGAAGAAAGAAATAGAAAAATCAATTGGAACTGTAAAACAAGTCTGGTGTGATAAAAATTTTGAAATTGTATTTAAAATTTTTAGACCATATCTCCCAGACGTAGTGTCATCAATAAAGCTGGTGAAAACGCACACACACACACACACACACGCATGCACGCACATCCCAGTGTGTATGATGACCCAGTTCATGTGAGGACTCACGTTCTGGATGGTTCCATTCAGGCTCCTCATCATCATCTCCACGCTGTGTGCCACTTCCTGTGTGTGCCTCTGTAAGTCCACGAGGACAGCAGGGTCGATTGGTGGGATATCAGCCGGCCTCCGTGACAACCCCCGACTCCGGTAAATGGGACCCGAACAGTCCGCTGGTTAGAAACCAACAGTGACAAGATGTTCAACAACAGAGCTGCAACTGATGCTTCTACTGTTCACTGTTAAACTGAATGAGAGTTCTCTTTAATCCAGAGAGGTTTCTGTGTGAGTGAAGGACAGGCAGCTGCTGAAAGACAACCTAGTGACCTGCCTCATTAAAACACCATCAGCAGCTACTTCAATCAGATAGAGATGTGGATGAAGACAGAGATGGACATGGAGATGAAAACAGAGATCACATGATGAATACTAATTAAAGATGCCTTCCAGTGATGTCACAGTGCTGTCGATGAGAGCACAGGTTTCTGTAGTTTCCCTGTTTCCCATTTTCTCTCAACTCTCAGACTGAACCACAGCTCAAAGGAAACCAGCCGACTGTAGAACAATGAGGAACAGAAACAGGATCAGTTTCATGACGGCAGATGACTTCAGTCAGCTGACGCACATTCAGATGTTTCTGTTGCTGCAGCTGTCGTTTGTGTTTGTGCTACATGAATAAAGCTTACAGGGCAAACCACTGAGACTCAGTCTTAACATAGACACTATGTTTGAGTTCCAACCTGCAGCTCTTGGATGGATGACTCTGCACAACAAACCATCTTACAAATGTGATTGTTTTCACTGTAATCATATTTTCATACAGTATCCTCATATCAGAACTCAAGAAGACACATACACACGAACCAACACACACATTCCTGTATGGGCATCATAGTGAGCTCCAGGTAAGTGAGCAGATGAAGTGAGGACCACCCTTTCTGCTACACTTAGAGAGAAGTACTTGTAACTTTCCCCACTAGATGACCCCTTGATTCAATGTCCCACCTCAGATTCTTTAAGAAACAAAGTGAAACAATCAGCATTAAAACACACGACTAGTGAAGTGAGGACTTTTTCATGGGCGCCATTTTGGATTAGTGTGTAGCTAGACTATTTGACTTATGTCACTTTTCAAGTCTTTGAAAGTAAATTAGCCATGTCAAAGCCATGTAAAGTCAAATACAGCAGATGTCGTCGGAAGCGTCGGAACATATCAGTTCCTGGTCCCTGTTCTGGTCCCT
>OMNW01007953.1:0-11269 GCA_900303245.1 Selene dorsalis
ACTGAATTACACATATATATATATTGTATAAAACACAGGCTTTGATTTTACTTAACAAACATGGTAAGATTACATCACACAGAAAACTATTGAGAATAAAATTTTTTGGACTTTCTTTCAGAAGTTACAGCACTAAAGAAAAATGATTGATCGTTCACAAAAAGGAAACTTTAGAGAACACCTTGATCAAGAGCAGACTTTTGTTATTTCTTCTTCTTCCTTCTCTCATTATTCATGGCACCACGCCTCAGTTTTACCCATTTCCCCTCAGCTGCTCCCGGACAAACCACCACGTCCAGAAGAGATAAACTAGCTCCATCTGAACCACCTTATATGCAAAAGGACACGTTAATGCAACAGAATTAAAAATCAACTTAAACTTGACGAAGTTTAGGAAAAAAATATCCAAGAAGCCTCTAGTGGTGAAGTTGTGAATAAACGGGGCTGGAATGGGATGGGTTCACCTGAGGAAATCAGATATCTGAGGGAAGTTTGGTTCTTGAGGAGTCAGGTGAGGTAACATCTTTTTAGAGGATTTATGGGTATGTTCACAACTGCCAGGAGACCCTCTGGTCTGACCCCGGGCGTGTCGAAGGAATTACATCTCTCATTCGTCCCAGGAATATTGTGGGTTCCCCCGAGGAGGAGCTGGAGAGAAGAATGTCTAGACCACCTTAATCTGCTGTGGAAAACAACTGGTAAAAAAACTTTTATTTACTAATGTGTTGTTGTTGTGATGCAGAAGAAGACTTCAGTCTTTACATGCACCCGTTCCTTCAAAATAAAAGCACACTAAAGAGGAAAAGTGCTCTGGGGTCGAGGGGTTAGAGTACATTCCATGTTTGCATAGTCTGAAGCAGTGATTGGAGATGTGATGTTTTATCAAATTAAGGTGAAAAATACACAAAAAGTTAGAGTGAATTATAAACAGAAAACAAAGACACATAACCTGTCGATCACACCTCAGGTCACAGGTGACGCTTCATTCCTTAGTGAGCAAAAATAAACTGAAGTACCTGACCTGCAGCTCCCAAACCCTCACGTCCGTCTGACGTCACAGGTGCCACCGCGCGCCGCCGTCTACGTCGTCGTCCTTCCGTCAACCACGCCGCGTGAAACCCTCTTTTCCTCGCGATGCTGGTATCTCCAGCTTTTCACCTTGAGGCCGCAGTCCACACGCCAAAGTAGCTTAATAATGCAAACTAAGCTCCAGCTCTCCACAGTCCAGCTCAACTTGTAGTCAGTCAACTAACGGTAGCTAGTCCGTACTCGGTTAGCTTTAGCTTTTTTCTTTAGCGCGCACTTTAGTCTGTCAGAATTTCTTCCGACTCAATCGCAACAACTTGTCTTTGTAACGACTGTTGTGTCAACACTTCAAGTACACAAGTCACACACTCATTATGCGCTACACACTTTTGTCTAAGAGCGATCTCACGCTCGCGCTCTCCGTGGTCTGTCTCCTCTCGCCACTCTCTCCGTGTCCCCCCCTCTCTCTCGTCCGTGCAGAAACACCTGCTCTCCTCCGGCAGACTCACATTTTACAACACAACATTCAAATTTTTTCAACAATTCACAACACATCATACTCTTAAACTGGTATTAACATTTTTATGATACCTTTTAAATATTTTTAACCTTTTCATCACACTATTTAAATGCTTTTAACTGGGTTACATATGTTTGAAATGAGTTCAGCATTGGAAGATCTAACCGCCATGTGAGCGCCGATCAGCCCAGCCAGAGCACAATGAACACATGCGCATTCCTAGTTTAAACGTTTGCTTTATTTATTTTTGTCAACTACTGATGGAAACTCCTGTGGGGAGAGGAGAGGAGCTTCTTAAAAGTTAAAGGCTTGGAAGTGGAGATGTATTGTAGGTCCTTTCTGCCGCTAGTCATCATGGGAAATATCAACTCTTTCCCCAACAAAACAAATGAGCTAGATAAATTCAAATTTCATATCATAGCAATACCTGCGTACATCGCACCCATGGCAACCGCAGAACTTCCATGTGAAGTTCTCCATGAAGTCGTTGCTAGGATACAGACTAAACATCCTGTAGCACTTTTAATCGGGAGACTTCAGTGATGGTTTCCCTGGTGGATTCACTGAGGGATGTGGTGAAGAGATGCACACTGAAGATGGTAGAGGTCAGTCTGAACAACTCAGATCATCCACTTCATTACACCATGATGGAGCAAAAAACAAACAAACACCTCTCTCTTCTCTGCAGGACAGAGAGATATCGTTAGAAGACCTACAGCTATCAGGCTTTTAATAAAGTAATTCGTATTGTATGGTATCGTATTACACATTTTTTAACAACTGTATACTCTACATCTGGTTTTGTGATGCCTCACTTTTTCCCCTAACTCCGCACTGGGTCGTAACAGCTTTGTGTGTTGTCTACCTGGGATTAATAAAGTTGAATTTGAATCTGTGTCCACACACTTTTGGCCATTTTGGTGACACTGGAGATACTCGACATGTAGGCTATGTGTGTGATGCTTTGATAATTGGAGGATGATTCAGGATCATATGAGAGCAGAATGATAAGGTCTCCTGTTTCTGTGCCCAGACTCTGAGGCGGCTCAGCAGATCGGTCATGGTTACGCTCAGCATGGTTACCAGCGTTAATTAAAAGATTTAATTTTAGATAAAGACAAGAGAAGCACTTGTAGCAACAATCATTTACACATGCAGTAGAGAGGTGGTTTTTTATACTTAGAAGTCAAATACAGGAGATGTCATCAGAATTGCTCCGATTCGTTCTGGTCCCGGTTCTGGTCGCGGTTCGGATACCGGGTCCGGTTCAGTCCCGGTTCTGGTACTGGTACCGGTTCCGGACGCTACCTTTTCCGATAACGTCTGGTTTCCGGTATGGTCCTGGTTCTGGTCCCGGTACCGGTTCCAGTTTTATTGGTCCTGGTCCTGGTCCTGGTTCTGGCATGGTCCAGGACCAATGGTCCTTGTTCTTGTCCTGGTCCCGGTCCCGGTCTGGTACTGGCTCCAGTGGTCCTGGTCCTGTCCCATTCCTATAACAGTATCTGGACCCATTCAGGCTGTCACAGTCAGTTAAAGCTGATGTTGTTGAAGTCAGTCAGGGTTCAGAGGCAGAAGGGAATTGGGCCCTTGTGTCCCCGGCCTGGTCCGTCACTTTAATGGCTGAGTTTCAGTCTGGTCTCTTACAGACCATAGACTGTACATGAGTAGTTCACGTGAAGTGTGTGAGTGTCCCATTGTCACAACATGAAGTCAGCTTATGTCCCCTCACTGTCAATGACCCTGCTTAAGTAAATTGTTCACAGTTCATCACAATGTGAAGTCAAATACAGGAGCTGTCGTCAGAAGCATCCCGGTGGTCCTGGTCCTGGTCCTGGTCCTGTCCATGAGAACTTGGAGCCAAATCATTACCATGTGAGTTTGTCTTATAAGTGAATAAATATTGATTAGAGCAGTCTTCCAGTCAGGATTTAATTCTCGTTATCCAGAGTTGTAGCAACACAGCATGAAGAGGAAAGGCAAAGCGACTGTCTGGGGACTTTTAAAGTCCAGCCGGAATTTCAAAGCCTGTTTATTTATTCTTTTTTTTTTTTGTTTTCATGCCAGCTGGACATCCTGTGTGAAATAAAACAGTTCAAATAGAGTTTAGCCGAAGACATCGATGGACTCTGATGTTTCTATTCTCTGTAGTCGACTCTCCTGGTGACAAAAAAAAAACCTGAGAAAAACACCTCTTGTCTGCTGCTGTGATTAAATGACCTTGGGTTTGTTTGTTGCTGTCAGACTCAGAAACAATGCGTTGGTGAATCTGGAGACTTTGATTCTCAAGACTCAAGTTTTTTTTTTTTTTTTCTCTCCAGCAACATTTGAAAACAACAGATTAAGACGGCCTGGGGACTTGAACATCCAGTGCTGTCAGATGTCCTGTTTGTCTTTCACTGTTCTCTAAAAAGCCCACACATACACACACATACGCACACATACACACACACGCGCATGGGCAGCGTTTTGTTTGGCCAATTTGAAATATGCAGGCTCCATTAGCAGCTATCAATTTTCTCTAATCACATGTTTAATAGACCACTATTAATGTCAGACTGTGCTTGGCATAAGCACCACCTTATGTCCATTTTCACCACCACATCTGTCTTACTGCCATTTTCTCCAGAAGTGGTTACACTGTCAATGACGACCTTTCACGCCACCTCCAAAGTAATTATGGATTCATTGTTGTGAGCAGCTTAAAGTCACAAAGTCATCAATCATTTGTGTCTCCAGCTATAAGCCTGATCAAACTTAATGGGAACTATTAAGTACAGAGGATTTCCCTTCTTTAAATCCTGAAGACTTATATGAACAGTGAGCTGAAGAAATGACTAAACAGCTGATGTGGTCAGCTCAGTGACACTGATTTCACCTATTGCTTATATGCCAATCAATTAAATGATGACCTCATCTGCCTCATTTTATGTGGGTTATGTAATCATCACACGCATTTTCCAAGGTTTCAGTTTTAATAATTTTAGTTTTACCTTTTTTTTTCTAAAGCCTAGTGGACATGATTCAGGGTTAAAAACATGGTGGTGGTGGTGGTGAGATACAGCGCAGAGAAGTGTGACAGTAATTCTGGCTAAACGTCTGCGGTCGCTTCACTGAACCGAAGCGCTCCGGTTGATTGGCTCCTGCTGAAAGACGCCAGTGAGGACCGGTGTCGTTCAGAGGTTTATCACCGGCAAACAGCAGCTGAATCTTCACACTGAGGAAAGGAAGGAGGAAATGTCTTTCAAGTGACCATTAACCTGAATTCATTCATAAATGTTCATTTGTGGACATGACAACCAGCTTTTAGAACATTTTCCTCAGACTACCTGCAACTTTTCGTGGTGCTTTGTTGTGAGGAGGCTGTCATATCGAAGAGAGAGGGAGCTCACTCTCTGTAAATCACACCACTCCTCTTGTCCTCCTTGCTTCATCCCTCAAGGCTCTTTCTTTCATTAACAAGCTCTCATCCTTTTTTTCTTCCTGAAGTCGTCCTTGGCTCAAGAAAATCTATACGACACACGACTGTGGACCACAATATTCTCTATTGTTCTGTCCTAATTCCTAATCTAAACAGGAAATCTTAACTAATAAAACAACATAATGTAAAAGAGAGTAATTTACTACATATGAGCACTGCTGTGAGTTGGTCACAGGTACAAGTACGCAGGTAACAGATGATGATTTCTTTGCTTATTTCATCAACACACAGTTCTGCTGCTGGACATGCAGTCTACAGCTCACACCAGCTTCTTTCTTTCCCTTCATCCTCTCCTGACGACCAGAGATCATTTAATTCAGTAGATGGCTACACTTCAACCTGACCACGGCCGGGTCGACAGCTCAGGAGCCACATATTCCCTAAACACCACACTTTGGTTTGTTACAATCCGAGATATATAACAAGTGTTAATGTGATGTTATGTAATGGTTAACAGAAAGTGGAGTAATACATGTAAAATGTTAAATGCCCCAGTGCTGTTGTTCTCTGTGGGATGACTCTCATCCAGTCAAACGACTTGGTTGAAGCTAACAGTTGTCGAATGTACCAAACACCTGAACCTGAACAACCAAAAGAGGTCCTGTCTGTAACAACCACAAAGGTCATTCCCTGAAATACTGCGTCTATGCCACAGGTAGAAAACACATCCCTCCACCTCACTCCCACTCCACACTCATAATAAGATGCTGAACAAATGACCTATGAGTTTTTTTTTGTTTTTTTTACACTAGAGGACAGTCTCATTTGAGACCAAACACAGAGTTTGTATCCATTAGTGTTGGAGATCCCGTGACAACACACAGACCAAACCACTGTGAGGAAACGGTTGCATGTTTGTCTTTTGTGTGTGTGTGTGTGTGTGTCTCTCATGCATGCATTTCCATCAGTGCATCAGTCAAGCTAAACGTGGAGAAATGTCAGTGGCTGCATTGTCAATCAGCAGTGTGGCCTTTCTGCATCGCTCTCATTAGCTCAGTAACACACCCATCTGCTGTCACTCACCCAGCCAGAATATCACAGAAAATTGGCACCTTTGCCCTCGATGCAGAGGGAATTTAAATGAGGTGATCAAACATTTAGAGACCAGACGCCCTCGGTACATTGTAATGTGGAGTCGGGGGTTTGCACGGCTTGTTTGTCTCAGTCCCCGAGGTCTGCGACTCACTTCCTCAGTCTGAACTAAACACGCCGACACGACACGGGGAGAGGTGGTGATTAGTCCTGAATCAGGTCACATTCATCAATTATTAGACGCGTGAGCTGAAGAATTTAAAGCATCTAAAGATCACATTCAAATTATATCAAGGAGTGATTAGCACCAACAAATCAGACCTTTGTTTATAAAGTCTTATGTTACTTGTTTAACGTTATGAACCTAACGTACTGAAAAAGATTTCTCAGCTCATAAACAGAAGATGTTAACTCTCAAGTATACCTCAGTTTTCAACCGGTGTTCAAAGCATGACAATATAATGGATCGGGCTGCATTTGTTGAGCAGGAAGCTGAGTTTGTGATCCCAAATCCAGACTTAAAAAAAAAAAAAAAAAATTATAGCACATAAGTCAGGATATAGGTTTGTAGAAGACCCAAATGCAGACATGAAGACAAAAACAGGTACGGTGGAAAAAAAACAGTTATTTGAACTTACAGAAATGAAGCAGGAACATGGCATGGACTCATGGCACCAGCGCAGATGAACTGACAAAGGACAGGGGGAAAAAGTCAAAATCAAAATTTCACCCCTTAAAACAAAAGACGACCACGACTTAAACTAAATGTCAATGAAACTGTTAGAAAAAGAGCTTTGATTACTGTAAAACATGGATCAGAGAACTTCGGCCAAGCGGCAGATTCTGTAAAAGCTATGGCTTCATGTTGTAGCTGCTGGTGCACGAATCAATGATTTACTGCGAATTAAGAAAACATGCACCTTGTAGTTTCTCCCTGACGCCCTGTGTCTCAGGTCTCATTAACAACCTGTTACATATTAGATGTAAAGGTGTTGTTGACTTTCCGGCATGACCTGCTTCTCTGATGCATGTAAACAAGTTTAGTAATTCTCTGTGGGTTGCAACTGATTTTAATTTTAATTAGTTTTGGCTTCAATTTGCGGTTTTCTGATTATCCTGCCACCACACACTCATCCTTTTTTAGACAGAAAGTCAACTAAATAACGTCTCAAAGAAAAGGTGTGAAGGGAATCATGAACCGGGCTCAAAAAAAGAAACAAAAAAGAAAACCTATTATGGCAACAAAAGCCAAACATACCAATATAACCCTGAAGCTGCTCTGAGCATCAAAAAGAAGGCCTGTTGACATCAGGCAGACGCCCTATGATGAATGGAGGTAGCCCATGGTTGACATGGACTAAAGGCCTGTCTGCTCTGTGCTTGTCTTCTCAGTGTAATGAACCCTCTGGTGGACTTAACTGCATGTCAACACATTCAGCCCATCTGGCTATTGGCATTCCCACTGGGTTAAGAGCAGCGAGGTGTGCTGCTGCCCGACGCCACATAAATCAGTGTAGGGGATGTAATCATCATGCAAAGCTGAACCCCAGAGTCAGAGGGGAGGCCTTGTGTGACTGCAGATAGATACACTGAGTGAGTGAGAGTATGTGTGTGTGTCGGCTTTTCCTGGGGTGGCTACTGACCACACACACACACACACACACACAAAACACACACACACGAACGTCTGCCTAACTATCAATGTCTGCTCCTTTTATTACTGATGCTCTTCATATCCTTCCATCCATCATCGGCCCAGACTGTATATTATAAAGCTGTTTAATGAAACATAAATGGAAGTGGTGGAATTATAAAACATACCTCTCTGACAGTGAATCCTGATGGTCTGACGGTTGCCAAGCTGCTGCTGCTTTTGCCACTGGATGTAAGGGGGAAGCTAATAACTCATTACTAATATAACACAATATCTGTCAGAGATCTCCGAAAGCCTCTTTAGCACTTGAGATATTAAGACGTGAATCATTCATTTTCTCCCAATAAAAAAGGCCTAATTGAGACGCCTTTAGGATTTCCATTATTCATGTTTCCACAGGCTGTGGTCAGATTCCTGATGGGTTGGGGATCCAAAGATCTGTGTAATTGCTGTGAGAAAAATGGCCAACCGATGCATCAGACGAAGGTGATTTTCTCTCAAGGTTCTGTGTATTATTTTGCTCATTCTTCAGTCCTAACAGGTGCCTCGTGGATCACACAGCCCTGCTGTATTACTCTACTATTACAGAGCCTTACCTTCAATATGGTTTCATTTTCAGAATAACAATGGACTCGCAGCCAGGTTCCAGCCTCCAGTGCACCGATATAGCGGCGCTAAGAATAAAGTTTGTTTTATTATCTCCCATGCCGCCAGTGGGATTAGCAGATATTTGTCTACTCTTATCAATAGGAGGCACAAAGAGCTGACAGTGGATTGGTGCTATGAGGTGAGGTGAAGAAATCCTATTTCTTCACCTCACCTCAGGAGGAGTGTGGACCTTAAGGGAGCAACTAGTAATGGACACATTATATCCACAGGGAGGAGGAGGAGGAGACATGAAGACACTGAGACCATTTGACAGCTACACATGTCTTCAAGACTTTTGAACTCATTTAAAGGGGAACTACGCAAGTCTGGTTGCTTTTCCGCTGTTTTACTAACCCTCCTCCCATCCATGTGCATTTGTTTTCAGTGAAGTCGGCGAGAAAGCAATCAATAGAGTGGTGGATAACATTATTTATCATATGATGTTACGATGTGTATATTTGGGTAGTCTTATCCGTCATAAACAAGAGATTACAGGTTACAGGGCGCGTTTATGTCGTGGTGCTGCCGAGACCAGAGCTGGGACGGCAGCTCTGGTCTTGCAAGGTTGGTTTTTGGCCAAATTACAAGTCATTTATCTAACCATCACAATTACTCTGAAGCTGTTAAATAAAGAGAAAAATGTAGCGTAGTTAAGGTAAGAAATCCTGCATAGTTCCTTTTTAAAGGTGGTGATGCTTTAAGGATTGGTCCAGTTATTCTCAATGTGATGGGCTGGGGCTCACTGGTCAGCTGTGAACGTGTTGGAAGTGAGTGAACTACTCATTTACAAAACACTGAAATTTTTGGTGAAATGGTGAAAAAATAAAAACATAGTGATGCCTTAGTGGTACACACTCTACGAGGTGAAAAATCTGAAAAAGATCTAAGGCCAATCATTGTTACAGAGCCACTGAGCTCTTATCATGTCACCCACATTGTAAACTTGTCTGATTACGTGCTAAATGATGACATCCGTGGTGAAACTTAGAGCATCAAAATGTAGAGTTGGTTGGAAACAGGAAGAATTACCAGCAAAGAGAGTCAAGAGCCAGTTCAACAAGTTCCCTGTCAAACAAACTGATCTTCCCCTGTGATCAGTTCTCGTTAAAATGAAAGCTTTCTTGAGAAGGCTCTATTAGGCCTCTGTTTGGTATGGGGGTCGGATGTGTACTGGTGCGCTTGTGGAATTGCAGAAAGTTTGAAATCAAACTTCTTCTTTTATTTGAGGCAGCCTGGATTGTTCTGTTGAGTGTCATTATTTAAATGACTATTTTCAAGAAATAAACCTGTGCTGTTGTTTGTCTGGTGAAGACAGTCTTGTCATTTCCCGTCCGTGAAGAACTGTCAGAAGTTTGTGTTTGTCACTTTAGACACAGTCAAAACAATAATGATAAAAAAAACAACAGTGTGTGTTTGTGTCTTAGCTCATATGAGTATCTTCCCTTTGTTTCCTCAAAATGAGGGTCCATTCATCATGATGTCTCACCCTCTGCACAAAAGCAGAAATAGAAGGAAATATTGTCAGCGTCTTCCAAAGAACTGTCCTGAGTCTCACTGTCTGTTTGACGAATGAGCCCATTTGACGGTCTGCTTGCGTCTCAGTTTTTCTGTAGCTGCTGTCTCTGTGTGTTCACATGTATGTCTCAGTTTTTTTTTGTTTGTTTGTTTGTTTTTGCTGTCTTCCTGGTTTTCTGCCCGTCTGCTGCTCTGTTTGTTGATCTGCCGTCGTTGTGTTTGTGTGTATGTGTGTTGCATGTCAGCCTCTCGTGGTTTCCCAAAAGTGTCCGATCCGGTGTCAAAGGAAATCAATGTGACAGGCAGGCGGCTCAGGCGATGCCCTCCGTACCGCTGACCTTTCACTGTATTCACACTTATTCTGTCAAAGCAGCAGTTTTGCCCCTGCAGCCTGTAAAAAAAGACAGAGGACACCGGGACACCGGAGACACAGGCCCAGGATTCAGGGCTGCAGGTGGCTGGTTAAAGAGAGGAACACCTGGGGGAGACTGGCCTCAGAAATTGAGGACAAGCTAAAGTTCACCTGGGGGCGAGAGGGTTTCAGTATAATGCCTGAGTTTTTTCCTGCTAATCTGTGTCTGAGAATAGACAGCCCACACTGAATGTCAAACTAAACCAGCCAGGATGCCCACACACACACACACAGATTCCTGGTGAGCGCACTGAGCGTTTATTTTTTCTGCATGGATTAATTCGATCTGAGGATCTTATTTCACAGATGTACCACACTCTGCGCGCTCCTAATAGGAGGTATCGTCCTTGTTCTACACCTACACGGGTCAGCTCTGCCATCATGTCCCACGGCAGATCACCTCCCTCAGATCTGCCGCGATTGAAGACTTTTGGACCCTTCAAACTAATCTGAGTTTTCCTGTCGAGATGTCTCTGCAGATAAGTGGAGAGTGTCTGCAGGCAGAGTGTGTGACATCAAATATTTTTTGTGCCACTTTCATATGAGAGAAATCAAATGGGTCGGCATTGAAGCTGAAAAATTTATGCTTACATTTCATGAGGTACGGAGAGAAAGACCTGTGATAGTAATAAACTACACAAGACATGAAAGGAAATAAAGTTCTACCATCATCATGAAAAAAGGGATATGAAAAATTTCCCATAGAGAATGAATGGGAAGAGCCGAAAAAACAAAAGACATGATTGGACCTTTTTTAAACGACTACTGGATCTGGTCCTGGTCCCGGTCCCGATCCCGGTTCCGGTTCCGATCCCGGTCCCGGTTCGGGTTTGTGTCCCGGTCCCGGTCCCGGTTCGGGTTCCGGTCCCGGTTCGGGTTCGGGTCCCGGTACCGGTTCGGGTCCCGGTTCCGGTTCGGGTCCCGGTTCCGATTCCGGTTCGGGTCCCGGGCCCGGTTTCGGTTCGGATTCCGGTTCCGGTCCCG
>OMNW01007954.1:7625-19037 GCA_900303245.1 Selene dorsalis
ATCTGTGAGTGGAGTCTTGACTGGCCGTTTGGAAAAGCAGGCAGAGGCCGATCACTTTACGTTAAAGTTGATTTGTTCATTGATTGCTTGCTGGTCTTCATCTTCCTGTGGGTCAGAGCTGCACTGATTGTCTTATCAGTTTCATCTCGTGGCTTCCTTGTAGAGCTCCGCACACTTTGCAGGATCCTAATTGTCTTGTATCTAAAATGTCTCAGTATTTGGACCGTAACTGACACAACAAGCCGATTGTTCAATGTTAAACAAACTAATTATGTAAGATGGGCCGGCCCGCTGAGTTATTGGTTATATGTCACCGGACTCTGAGTTTGTTAGTGGTTATGCAGGGCTGGCGAGCCTGATATCTCAGAATACACACTTTAATCCGATAGGTACACGTAAACACTTGAGGCCTGATTGTGCTCAGATACAGAACACGCACATTTCCAAAGGGGAAATTAGCAGCTAATGAGATATTCTCCACAAACAGCATGCCACAGCATGGTTATTGACATATTTATATTCCTTTGCATACACTTAAAAAATGAATTGATATGCTAAGGAAGGCGAGTGATGGTTTAAGGTTCTGTTTTCCGCTGACAGCACTTTTTTTTTCCTCAGGTACTGCACTAACAACATCAGCAAAAAACCTGTGACAAGAAAAATGGACTCATTTGGAAAATTCGAACCGCAGCTTCCTCTTTTTTTAATCAGAACATTTAGTGCTAGAAACCATTAATAACCGCGAGCGTGACAAATAACTCGGATTAATAATAACACATCAGATCGAGAATTGAGATTTATGCGCTTTAGCATAAAACACGACGTCACATTTTGCTAATAATATATGTATTTTGTTTATAATTTTTATGAGGATATTCATCACTGTTGCCTCCCACAGGAGTTTAAATCTCAGCTGTTTCTGCAGTTTCCTGGTCTTCATGCAAGTTTCCTGCAGATACACACAGCGTCAGTGTGGCCAGGGTTTAGTTTGACTGTTTGTATGATTCAAACTATATAAACACTCCAAGTTAAATCTAATTCAAGTAAACTTACACAGGCAAAGTGACAGTAAACAAAAGAAAAGTATGATAAATCCACTGAATAATATGATTTACTGGCACCAGCATCTCTGTGAGTGTGACATTCGTCCTTGTCTTGTCTTTCAAACTTCTGGTGTGGACACATAAATTAATACTGGACTGACAGGTTTAGAGTCAGATAATGAATTCAGCTGTAGATTAACGGACAGATGGATGGATCAGTGATTGATCTTTGCTCATTAGAGCATCATAAGTGCTGGTATTTACAACCATAACAAACCCCGGTCATGACTGCGCAGTGTCTGTCTATCACAGCAGCTGTACACAGTAATGTTATTATATCATTTAACAGAGGATACGGTACAACTTTAAAGCTATTATTAAAATAATCAATCACTAAATATGTTTTTTCATTGACAAGACAAACACCTCATTGAACTAAATTGAGTCTAAAGTTGAACACTCTCTTTCTACAGTGGAAACTCAAATGTTCACCTTCTGTCCAGTTCGTCCCACATTTGACTCCCTGTTGCGAAAGTCTGGAGGCCGTGCTGGTCTTCATCCGTCTGGTTCTGTTCCTCCAAGGTTTTTGGCTCGTTGTCTTGTCTGTAGAACGAAGCTCCAACCAACAGGCTGTCTCCCATGGTTACTGTCTTTTTCCTCGTCATTCAGACAGGAACAAAGAGCTCCGCTTCCTGCAGCACATTATTGTCCTAATAACGCATCACAAGTACGTAGTGACACAGTTTGTTGTAACGCTGCTCTTGTACAGACGGAAGATTTTGGAGGTCGTCAACCTGTGGCAATTATTTGGACGAAGTTTGAAGGCTTCACTTAGGCTTCGCATTACTGCAGGAAGCTGGAAATTTAGTATGAAAAGGCCAGTTTTCTGTCAAACTGACATTATTATTCATGTGTCGCTGAGCTCTTTTTTTTTTTTTTTTTTTTACCTTCCCCACTTTGTGAAATTAAGAATTGAAGTTCCAACAATAAAGCAGATGAACTTTTGACCAGCAGTATAAGTGATAAGACGGGACAAATTCAGACAAATGTCCGTGTGTCGTCAACGTTGTTTGAAGTAAGAGGTCAAGGGAAAAAAAAAAAATCAATTTATGAAAAGGCTCCTGCTGTTATGTAAATCATACAAAGTGAAAAGTTGTGCTATCTCACAGTTCGAGCGCCGGAGCTCAGTCACGTTTAATTGCTCGACTCGCGTCACGTTGTCGCCGTTAATTTGGCTGCAGTGAAATTATTAGGAGCTCCCGGGGCTTGTACAGTTTTGAAGTTTTGATAGCACATCCTCAGAAGTGAACATTGTAACCTGTTATTAAAATATTCATAAGGCCTTCTATCACAGAGCTTTGATGTGCGCTCGCACCTGTGACATAATTTCCTATGAAGAAAGGCTGCTGCTTACAGTGCGCCGCGTATCCTGCCCCCGCTCCAAACCCGACAGTGGCATTTCGAGTCTTCCTGAAAACATATTGTGGGGGGGGGCTGGTGGATGAGTGATGTCCCCGGCTGATGTCACAGTGCTCTCGAGGGACAAGTTTGATAATGTGGCGTTAAAAAAAAACACAAGAGGATGTTGAATGATTGTGAAGCTTTCTGCTTGGTAATACATCTGTAAGCCTTGAGTCTTTGCAGAGTGTGTTCAGTCTGCAGCACAGTCTTCCCACCGCTCAACAGGAAAACAGTCTGACTCAGTCCTTGGAAACAATGGTGTGACTCTGAACACACCCTCAGAAAACACAACAGCGGCTTTAAATCTCTCACTAGCCATCCTTTGTTCATGCATGGCTGGCCAACAGGCCTTACCTGACCCTCTTTATCAGAGCATGAATTATAGCATTAGCTAAAGATGCAGGAGGTCTGTGCTCATGTCGAAGGCCTTTCTGCCCTCGCACACCACAGCTCTTCTTTAGCCCTGCTATTAAACATTGATTGTGTGCTAATATGGGGCGATTGGATGCAGACCACTGCCCCCCCCCATTCAGTACCCCTCACTGATGATAAATTGCCCGACGCAGTGAGCCGTGATAGTATAATTATTCCCCGCACCACACCTGTATCCTTGTGCTCATTTACTGATGACCAAAGACTGAAAACATAAATTAGGATCAACCAGCAGTTTTCATTCGTGCTCATGCTGTGCAGCCGATGTAGCTGGAGTGGCTGTTGACTTCCTTCAGTTTTACTTTATCGAGAAAAGCCCCTTTCTCTCCAGCCTGTCGGAGCTGTGCTGTGCTGATAAACAACATGAAATAAATCCAAGATTGTCATCAGCGTATTTGCTTTGAAATGACTGATGAAGTCTGATGTGATATAAGAGGAGACGGCAACACGATCAGAGCTGCAGGTTGGATGTGCTCACTGCATTAATTATGAGGACGATGTTGAGAGTTCATACAATATTTTCTTTGACTGGGGGCTCTCTTTGATTTTCTCTTTCCTCTTTTTATTTATCCACTTGAACAAAACATCAAGTGGAAACAATGAAAAAGTATCTTGTGCCATCAGAAGTCTTAATGAAAATAATTAAAGGGTCCCATATTTGACACTTCTGTGTTTTTATTTGAAGTGTTGATCCATAACAAGATATATTCATGGCTTTGGGAATCAAAAAAGTTCAGTTAGTCTAGTTTTTCGTCTCTTCTCTCTTAGCAACAACATGTTGGTATCAACCAATCACAAGAAAGGAGGCTCTTAGATTCACTTCTGATTGGCTGAAAGTAAAAAACAAATAGAGCAGCTTTTAGGTAAAACAATGAGAAACTGAATCCTGCCAGTGTTGGATGGGGAGGTCCAAGTGGGCGGGGCTTGGGACATGGCTGAGAATGGTGTCTCCTTTGTTGTGACATCACAAAGTTACAGAAGTCCTGACAGCTCTTTTTAAGGGTCAGTGTCTGAGGCTGTGTGCATTTCTCTGTGGACTGAAGTTTTGATACTTTCACAGTATTAATATTGAACCTTGACTTGATTTATGGTCAAAGAAAATGTGGAAATCTCACAATATGAAAATCGAGACCTTTAATTACATGGCAAAGCTGTTAGAGAAAAATCAGCAGCCACCATGAGTGTTTGTAATGACAGGCTTTGGTGCAGCATACTGTCAGTAACAATGCTGTTAATGTGGCAGATTTGCTTGAATGGGGCTAAGGCTGTGATTTAGTGTTGTAGTGATTTTGAATGACCTTGTGGTTAAGCTTTCTACTGATGGGCTGGATCATGTTTACATTCACTAGGCTAAGCCTCAGAGCTTTCACATTGACGAGATCTTTTCTATATTGTACATCACGGTGCCGTAAACATGGAAAATGAATATTATTATATTCACACAGTGTAAAACGAAGGTGTGCTGTATAGCTAATATCCGTGCCTTGCATGCATGAGGAAGCCTAATTGGTATGATTCTCATGCAAGAGCTGCCCATTTCTAATGCGCTCATTCACGATAATAACCTGCAAAGTGTTTCCATTAAAATGATCAAAATAATTACAAACCCCTGTAATGAATGTATAATCAGGTGAAGATCAGCACAGGAGAGCAGACAACAATGAAGAACACAGGAATAATTACAGGTCTAAACGTTCCTGCGGTGTCAGAGGGCGCACGCGGCAGCTGCTCTTTTCCTCGCTCGAGTTCAGTTCGGTTTGGTTTGGAAACATTATTAGTGGCAGCAGTTTCTTGACAACTAAGACCACTTAAACCGTGTTCCTTTGGATGCTTCCTTCACCCCGGATTCTTTCATCTTTCACTTCCCTCGGCTGACGTTGCTCCAAATCCGTTCACTTCAGGTAACGGCACACAAACCTTTTTAATTCACTTTTAAATGGCCTCTGTTGCCACACCAACTATCTTCAGCCCCCTCCCTCATCCTCAGATACCAACGAGCTGTGAAAATGAAACCCAGATGTCATTAAAGCCATGAAAAATGTCACTAACTGCTTTAAATATGCAACTAGTCACACACCTAGAATTGTATGAAACATCTGGCCTCAGCACTGAACATGGCTCCATGAGATTTGGTGTCATATTTTCTCAAATTAAATGTTCAAATTGTCGCTGTTCGGCTCACAACGAGGTGTTTCTATCCTGTCTGGTGTGAAACTAGAGTTGTTGTGTTTTCAGAAAAACAATCTGTCCCCGTTTGCGTTCCTCTTCCCCCGACTAACAAGAGAAGTAATATTGATTAACTCCTCTCGCCAGAGAAGGGAAGTTTCGGTCTTCTCTTCTTCATTTGTCCCCGGCTGAGCATGTCCTGCTGTCGCACTGAGAAACACAATTAAATTATACCAGCTGAGGACTGAGCTGTTTCTCACTTTACCAAACAGAAAAAAAAAAACATTTTCCCCACCCTCCTTGCTGTAAATATAGAAAATGTGACAAGGTAACAACATATATCACTCATACAATAATAATACAGTGGTGCCCAGAAAGTCTGAAGTCACTGTCTGCTCTGTTTATATCTATACCTGATATTTTCTGCCCGAAAGCCATAGCACCTGTTAAATGGTATTTGGGTTGAGGGCTTGGCAACTTCTCTGTGAGAGATGTGGGGAAAGATATTGTACATCATGTGAAATAAACTGCAAAGTCTAAGACGGGTTTTTGAGAACAGGGTGATTTGATTTCTTAGGTCTGCCAGAGCTCGTTCAGCTCCACGTTATCTCAACAGGAGACTAAATGAAATCCAATTGGAGAAATGAAACTAAGTGTCCCGCCTGGGTTGTCTGGTTCTCTAGGCGCGTGCCATGTGGAGCTTATCAACAGCAGGATGCTAGCAGCCTCTTGAACATTTGAACACTTATTAGGACGTATCTGTCCAGACAGCCTCATATACTGACGGCAACCACACAGTCTGCTTGTCTGAGCCTCCGGGCTCAAACTGTAACACCTACCCCTGGATACAGGCTTTTTCATTTTGGAGAGAAATTGAAAAGGGCCCAACTCAGTTAAGAGGCTTGTAAGTGCTTTGTAAGATATAATTATTTGGCAGCTGTATCCCTCCACCTCAGTTCAATCTAACTTGAAACTCTCAGTCCAATCTATAATCATCTCCTCTTCTTTGATTCTCAAACATTCGTTGCACTCTCTCCCCTCGACTCTTCTTATCTGTCATTATTTTACAACTTATGATAGCACGCGTAAAGTAATGAAAGAGGAGGAATGAGAAAATTATCTCAATCTTTGACACAAGACACTTCATTTGCACCCCCCCACCCCCCTCCCATCCTACACCGATTTCTTGATACAGCTTCTGATCATGCTAATTAAAGTAGATGTCACCGGCGATGCTGAAAGAATTAAGAGTTTTTGAAATTGAACTTTTTTTCTGTTTTCCAATCAGTTTTGTCCCTTGTGTTTATCACACCACAGTAATAGATTAAAGATCTGGCTCTATTTGCATAGCTAATTAAATCAGAATAAAATGTTAACCGTGCCCATGGGCTCAGGCCAACTAGAGGGGAAGTGAAAGTTTGATACTGGGTTGATAATGGTTTGTTGTTGAATCAGACCTAGGGAAAACAGAAGTCTCTGTGGAAAAGAAAGAGCAGAAACACTCGATTTTAGCCCCTCAGAGGAACCATAATGTTTCCATCCGTCTGTCCCGTTCCAGTGGATTAAATATCCAATTTAGGCCTTGATATAGTCCTTCTTCAAATTTCTTCCTCGCAGCCACGGCCACAGGTCTGGTCCAGTTAGAAGTCACAGATATTTATGCACACTGAGTAAAATCACACATTCAATAGAACTGGTTTTTCTTTGAATGTTTAATAGCAACATGTTGGTCTCAAAGCTGCTGTGACTTAATGGTGAAACAGTAACGCTACAACAGGCAGGTAGATTGCGTGTCCAGTGAGAGTCCGACCTGGCAGATGGCACCTGTCCTCAAACAGCAGAGGAATTACTGCCCTGAAGCCAGATTGAAAACCACTTGGACTGTTATTAACATTTATTTATGACTAACGAGTCCCTAACTGTCACACCGCTCAGCGCTCGTTTGATTTGAACCGTACTTTTAACTGTTGCCTAATGACAGTGTCCACAGCTAATGCAATACCCCGCCCCCTGTCCCATTGCCAAAACTTTGAGTAGGCCAGAGTCCATCCATCAGAAGAAGCCTCATCAGGGCAAGCCAGGCCAGTCGTATCAGAAATGATGTGCGCTTTATAATAGGATGGCTGCAATGTTCCTCACAGGTTGGGGTATTAACTGACTTCATACATCACTTACACTGCAGGTACTGAAGGCCATTTTGACAGAGGAGCACCTCTGGGACGACGGGGGGTAACTCTGCATACCATAGGCAGCTAATGATCAAGATAGCTGCAGCAAAACTAATGGGAAAAGTAAGATGAGTGAGCAGGGTTTTCCTCATGGGTGTTAATTAAAGGTCAGGTTATTTCAAAGTTTGTCTCGTGGATACTTAAAATGTATAGCATGTTTAAATACATGAGGGACAAGTGAAGAAGTTGGAGGAAGATGGAGTGGGAAAGAGGTTTAGTGCTGAGTAAATGAGGTTAAATATCAAGGAAAAAAGGAAAAGAGCGGATATGAGCGTTCAGTGTCAAACTGGATCGAGGAAACAGACCCCCTGCTGCAAGATCCCCTTCTTGCTGTGCTTGAGAGGCCTCTAAAACAGCATTTGAGGAGCTTCATCCCAAAAAACCAAGATATCCTGTATCTCAAGAAAGCACTACGCACTTTTTCCACATGGCTGAGCTAAAAGGAAAGTTGCAGTGTGGCATAAACAAAGACGACGGCTGCCCCTGTAGCACAAAGCCGGCTGAAAGGACACAGAAATAAAGAGCTCTGTGTCCTCAGTGATTGTGCAATACACCAAGCAGATAGTAGCTCTCAAAATATATCCATGTCACGGACACAGACAGTTTGAGAAGATCCTTTTCCACCAGTATCGACTTGGCCTTCTTGGACTGAGTGTACTTTAATAATGAACATTTGGCAGGAGACTGTTTTAAGCCACATGCCCCTTCTTAACCCCATTGCCATGAAATGCACGTTTACCTCCACCACCAAAATGAAGAAACGTATTGATTTTGGTGGCTGTAAACCCATCCAGCACCACCATCAGGCCACACTTTAATTTTCTCCTGGCACATTACTCATCTGGACAAAAACTTTCATGATCCCAAGAAAAAGCAACTCATGGATCCCCTCACAACCCCTTTTTTTCTGCAGTACTACAATCAGGCCAACCTTTCAGATGAGCAAATCTCATTAGGAAAAAACAGTGGAGTGGATTTCAAGTGGGGGAAAATACATTGCGACTCTGGACTCTTTGCATCAAAAGGTAGGCCTTTGTTGATTCTTGACGAAAATGAAGAAAGAAAAGTGTGAGCAGGTGAGGTCTGTTCTTGCTTTGTATCAGCCTGCAGGACGTTGCACTACCCCTCATTTGCTCCCAACAGGAACAAACCTTTCAATTTGATCAACCAATGACCTTTTTCCAGTTGGGTTGCAGTTCTGGCTGAGTACCCAGTGACTGATAGAGCAACAAAAAAGCAATATCTAACTGGACTGGTCTGCAGTCTTTTTCAGTGGTTTCTTGATCAAAAGTTTGATTTTTTTTTTTTTTTTTTTGGCTCCTCACACTGTCCCATTTTATGTTTCAGAACTTTTTCCTGCTCTCGGTTGCGGGGAAGTGTTGTCAGGATCAGTTTTTATTGTCGTCGTAAAGTCAGTTCCGACCAGGTTGTTATTTTGCCGTCTGGTGCAGAAAACCGCTACAGCAGCACAGTTTGTAGGGAGCTGCTGAGTGTTCAGCCAGAAAAATACCCAATAATATACGGTAACACCTGCTGGGCATTGGGTGACCTCGCGCTAACAGTGCGACAGGCTAGGTACAAGAGAAAAATTGAAAAAGCAAGGTGAACTTTCTCAGATTCATATTACCCTCACCCATCTTCAGATAAGCAGTGAACCACAGAGGTATTATGGTTTGTATTTCAGTTTGCCCGGGTCACTGTTAACCACCTTGACTCGTGTGACTCTATTAAAATGTACACTTGCCACCAAGGTAAATGGTTATAAATAGGAGCCAGCAGTGTTGAGTTTATTACACTGGAGTATAGGCTATTTGCAGCATGTGTAGGATTAGATTGAGGCATGCATACTGTGTGCTGTATATAGACCAGCATGTCAAGCATTTCCGCACGTAATCCCAGTCTTCTACTATCGATCACACCTGATAACTCGTTGGTCCAGAGCAGGAACCTGAGACGGTTTTGGTCTGAACTGCCTCCTCTCATTTTCTTACAGAAGCAACATAGAGTGAAATGTGAACAGAAAGAAAATACATGCGCCTTGAGCCGTAAAAGCTGGATCTCTTCAACCTTAGCTTCAAGGTTGGAGATGGACATCGGACTTGATGTGCATTATTTCCTACAAAAACCAACTGTTCCCTTTGGTTCTTGTTGCCATCAACATGGCCCTGGGGGACAGTGGAGCATGAAGCAGGATGTGCAGAGGGGATGTTTCTGTGGGTCATCCAGGGCAGACACACACAGGCAGGAGCTCTGTCGGAGCTGGTAGTTGAGAGGCGAGATGATGAAAATGTCCTGGGAGTAAACAAGACACGCTGAACTGCAGAGACACGTTCACACACATGTTCCTCCGAGCACTCCGAGGAAAACATTCGTCATATTACGTAATTAAGGATATGATGAGAAGATTTAGGTAGAGGTCTCGCAGTCTACAAATTGACAATGCAGGACACGTTGATAATGAGGTCGGCAACGGCAAAAATCCACTGCGGTGGTGATTATGTGTGTTTCCATAGTTACCATGCTACAAGGCTGCGAAGGGCAACATCTGGAGCTAAAGGGGAATGGAATTGAAACGAGGTGCTGAGGTGTAGATTGAAACAGATGATGAAAGACAGATCAGCTCAGGTTCGTGTCGAACTGTGGGCTGCAGTCTGGTGATCACACAAAAAAGACAACTGTTTTATTTCAAGCCTATTTTCAAGCAACAAGCAACAATCTCAGACTCTAATCATGCACATGTATATTCAGAGCTGCAGCTGTTAATCGCCCATGTATGATACATGCAGTCCAGGTGTCTGTAAACAGATGTTCTGACCCAAAACAAGTGAGATGGGCTTCACGTCCGACCACCAGCAGTTCTCCTACTCTGGGTTTTTCACATGGATTAGATTATGATGCCTGATGGTGTCACGTTGCATGCAGCGAGAGCCCAGCTGTGGCACAGAGCTGCTATTGTGCTCTTGACACTGATTTATAATTTCTATTATAGATGATTTTACTTGGTATTCCAGAGTCACTACATTTGCCTTTTTTTTATGGCGAGAATGTCACCTTCCTCCCATTAAAACTAGACGCAACAAAAGAATCTGTCTAAGAGCGTAAAAGAAGTGAGGAGGGCGAAGCCAGTCTTGCATGCCTATTTTTGTGCGTCTAGCAAATTCCTCAACAGCTCTGAGTCCACGGAGAAAGTCACATCCTAAGACCAGAGCTCATTAGGACGTATTAACAGTCCTGTCATGTGTGACCCAGCAGAGGTTTGGCCCCTGCCCCTGTTAGGGCTCAGCCTCAAAGACTCGCTAGCACAGGTTCAGATAATGAGGAACAGTGTTGTTTGTCAGTGACGAAGAGCTGTCACCATTGTTCATGTGTCAAGGTGTGAATCAGTGTTCCCTATAGGTGTGTGGAGTCTGGTTTCATGTTGCTGTAAGTTTTAATGAGCACATAATGCCTCTATTCCACCACACTGAGTTTTAGTTGCAGCGTTTTACCTGAACATACTAATCCAACATCTTCATCTATCAGCTGAGTGAGAAATAGAAGTTTTATTTTGAAAGGACTTGAATGGGTGGAAGAATAAACTCCCACAGAGGACGATCACACTGAACCAGTATTTTGCCATGAATTCATACTCATTTTTTAGTGCTGCCAAAAGTCTGAGACCACTTTCCCGGTCAGGGAAACTGGTTTCTCTGACTATAACTTAAAGCGATGCTGGAGGTGGAGAAAGAAACGTTCAGAGCGGTGCTGAAGCCGGACTCGCTGGTTGTGTAGCTTAGAGCAAAGCAGCAGCGTGTGAGCTTGGCAAAGAGAAATCCAGCAAACCCTGTCAGCTTTGATACCGTTCTTCTGGAGAAGCTGAGGCTTTGAAAGACACTCCAATTACAGTTACTTCGCCTCATAAAGCAAAGCCCATATCACCGCGCAGGCCTGCCAGCCCGGCCTGTTTTTATCCACCGTATAAGTTCAAGAGAGCTGTCTGAGCTCGGCTCTACCTGTGCGGGTGCATGCATAAATGAAAACGTGTGTCAAAAACACGCGAGCGAGGGCTGCGTCTAACTTTGGCTGCGTGTCAGAGCGCTCAC
>OMNW01007954.1:20296-31018 GCA_900303245.1 Selene dorsalis
CAGTGGATATAGAAAGCAAACCTAACCTATATAACAACAATATATTAAATAGGAATCTTCTATTCAGCAACAATAAATATAGATAGTAATCTGACCTAAAGTATAACAGTATCAGTATAAATATATGAATCTAGCACAATACAGTAATTACACTAAATAAAAAGTAGAACAAAAGCCTGAGTGAGATCAAAGATACGCACTGATCTGATAACAGTGCAGATGCCTGAGAGGGATGCTGCAAAAACTCACTGCAGATAAAGGTGTTTTGGGTTTGAGGGCAGTCAACCGCTTGATTGGACAAACAAGATAACATTGATTAAAGCACACTTGCACCCAGCAGCTCCGCTGGAGACTGGCTGACACCACCACCACCTCGCACCATCAGTGGGCACCACCAGTATGTTTCCGTTGTTCACCGGCGTTACCAGATCTGAGGGAATTGAAGTGAATCCCTGTGATGAAACCGGAGATGTGGACGACAACCGTTAAAAAAAAAAAAAAAAAATCCCCCAAAACCCTTTGGAATAACAGAAAATTAGATTACTGCGCTCTCTGTGGAGCAGTTCAATAATAATGTTGCAGCATTAAAGGAATTTTTAATTTGCAAAAAGGCGCTTTGACATCGCTCCCTTAATCATGGGCTGTTTTTATCAGGAGAAACATTGATGGGGGAAATTTACGATGCCCTTTACTAATGGATATGCCTGTATGGAAAGTTTGATGCGTGCTTGTGAGGGAAATGATAACCCGATCGGGTTATTGGGGGGATATTCTGAAGAAAGCCTGACTGAATTACATCAGAATTAGCTTTCAAGTCGCTGAGCGTTTAGCTTTCATTTTCCCTATATTGTATGACTTATGTTGGGCAGGCCTTATCTAGTGCTGGCTTCTGCTCTAATGGAGGGGATCACGGGGGGATCACATCGCTAATGCAATATTCTCTGTTCCATATCTAATATTATCTGTCTGTGGAGAAGAGGGACAGCCGTCTCTCTCTCTCTCTCTCTCTCTCTCTCTGCTGATGGCCTCCTCTCGTTTTCCTGCCACATCAAACCTAAACTGCTCTTTACTTTGCAGACAGAAAAAAGCAGCGTTGTGAAAACAGGTTTTTACCGCTCCTGTCTCCCTGTCTCTTTCGACTTCTCCCGTCAATTACCGACTCCAGGAGCTGATTTTCTTGCTGCTTGTCTACTGTCAACTTTCACACGTTGAAGACTCTCACTGATGAGCGTCGGACCTCTCACAGCTCACTGTACCTGTCTGGCTCCACGTCTCTCCGGCGAGCTCGTAATTTTGTTCAGACAAAGGATTTCCTCTCCTCCTCCTCAAAATCCATTTAAATTCACCAGCAAGTGCTTGAAGGGAAATCCACTGTTGGCCTCCCAGTGATGGAGTGGAGGAACAAAGAAGGAGAGCCGAGGAGATTTGCATTGAGCACAGGGGGAAACTGTGTGTTGTGTGGGAGATGAGACTGCGAATTCCCCTGATTACTTTACTGATCTGGATATTGAATAGATGCTAGTGGAGGAATGTGGATGGAGCAGTGAAATTGGCCAAATAAACCAATGAAAAGCAAGAAAGGACAAAATGATTCGATGGCAGCAGAGGTGAGATGCAATTTATATGTTTGACATTACATAAGTAAAAAGGTTCTCGTTATTTTTTAAAGACTCCATCAGCGCTGTAAACGCTGCTCCCTGGAATGAGATCGGCTTGTAAGTGAATAGGTGTGACAGTGGGTCAGAGAGTGGAAATGGTCCAGACTCAGACAAGTTGGAAAATAACAGCGATTTTTTAAGTGGCGACGTTGGTTCAGACTCGTCGCTCATGTTGCTGCTGTCAAAAATGGCCCAAAAATAATGTTAGATTAGGAAACCAATGCAGGGAGACACTTCACTACTGGTACAGGTGCTCGTTTGGGTGGTTACGTGTCCGGCATACATATTTTTTAAATAACAAATACTGTATTTGGGTCACACAGTCATCTCATGTAATATAATTATTAACGAAAAATACCTGAATACCTTGATATTGATTAGTGTTCAAATAATAAAAAGTTGAATAGTTGTTATAATCACTACTTTCACTTTCACTTTCTGTGGATAATTTTAATTGTGTTTATTTGAAATATTTAAGATGTCAGAGGTGAGGAGCACCTCTCTGGGCCTGTCTGTCCTGGAGCAGTGTAGGTGAGTGGTGTCTGAGCGGATAAGGTTGTTGAAGACGGAGCCTGCGGTCACAGTGCGCTGCAGCTTCAGTAATCACACAGGTCCTCCTCACTCACAGCGCAGACAGAGGCAACAACGGGCTGTTTACGCTCTTTGTGACAACTATACCGTGAGATAAGATAAGCACCAGAGAACAGAGGAACCACTCTGGGCCCCATGTGCTTTAAATATCAGAAACCAGAGTACAGAGTGGACGGAGCTGCGCAGTATATAAACCACACTCTGCATGTGTGTCTTTTGTGTGTGTGTGTGTGTGAGACAGATACCACAGCTCCCCCGGACTCTGAGTTTCCTTCCTTGTCAGGTTGTTTCAGGCTTTGTTTGGATTCGGGTGGAATTATCTCAATGGAAGAAGAGCAGCTGCTGGGAAAAGAGTGTCCTGGAGCGTCCTGCCTCCTCAGTGTGTGTGTGTGTGTGTTGTTTTCTGCGATCACCGACATTTGTCTGTGAAAATCTTCGTCCTCGCCAGGTCTGTGTGGATGTTTGCATTTGTCTGCCTGTGTGTGTGTGTGCTTGTGTCATGTACATGCCTGCAAGCATCCGTGGTTGTGAGTATGTAGTGAGTTTTTTTTTTTCTTATTTTACTGCGGGGGTGTGTGTGTGTCTGTGTGATAAGTAGGTTTGTGGCAGCAGTGTCAGTCCAAGACAATAAAAAATCCATTTCCTTGCCTCTGTGTGGAGCAGGAACGCTGTGGTCATCAATCTGATGCCCACATTACTGCACGAGACCCTTTTATAGACGGAGCAGAAATACTGACCTCTGTGGCCCGGCTGGCTGCTGCCGCTGCTGTCTCTGGTAGCAGGAAATCATGGGAAATAAGGAAAGAGCTGCACGGAGACAGGAATGTCTGGAAGTAGACGCCTTTGGTCTCTAATCCTGGAGGCTCTCATCCAAAGTGCCTCACATTAGCCTGGCTGAATAACATTTGCAGTAAAAATGGCTCCAGTGGGAGAGAAACTCTGAAAACTACAAGTAGCACCACACTGCCTGATGATACCACAAAACTGTAAGACACCACCAGTGGTGGAGGAGCAATGATAGGCAGTTACATAACAGGCATTTTCACATTTTCAGACTTGTGGTCTGGAGGTAAATAATAGCCAGTGTCACATCCAAACAACCCTAATGGCAAATAATGAGTAGCTGGGCCTTTGCCAGCACTAACAATGGAGGATTCTGCTCTATTTTCTCTGCTTGTCTTGCTTTCTCAGCAGCTTCAGCGCAGCCAGGGAGGAGCGATGCAAACACAACGCTCTGTTTGTCTGGAGGAAAAAAGTCCAGGTTATTTTTTTGCTGAACATACCAGAGAACATCAAGATGGATCATCTGTTTGCACGTGTTTGCACTGTGATCCACCATTTTTACACCTGATTACAGGTCGCTTATTTTGACCCTCGCTGCTCTCTGACCTCTGGTTTGTCGATTTGTGTGTTTTGAGTCAGTAGCAATAAACAGAGCACACTGACCACACTGTTGGTGATATTTAGACTCAGGCTCAGGCTCGGAGCCTTGTTGCTTTTCTCCAGGGTTGATTTGAGCCTCAGAAATGTCATAACTGACCTGAAAACTATGTTCACAATGTTTTTGTGCCTTCAGACTTTAAATTGTGCCTTGGTTGTCCTCTAAATAATGATGCACCATGTTGACTCGATGTTGTTGTTTTACATTTTACAAGAGTTTGCTGCAGTTAGTTATTTATGTGTCCAACAGGAGTATGCTGTCATCCTCCCTCCTATGCATATCTGGATTGGGATCACTGTAAAAATCAGTACTTATGCAAACATAAGGAAAATTGGAACATTGATCAGTTATCATTTTTGTTATTCCCTAATATTGGCCCAAAAATCCCTTATCAATCAGGTCCTACTTTTCTTCTCTTTTTTAAATTAAACTGATAAACAGACTGGCTGGGCACGGTGGTGCAGTGATGAGCACTTTTGCCTCTTGGCAAGAAGTCCTGGGGTCGATTTTCTTTCTTGGTTGAGTTGTATGTTCTCCATGTGTCTGTGTTGTATCTCTCTGGGTTTGCCGGTTTCCTCCCACAGTCCTAAATAATGCACAATAGATTGGCAACTCAAAAATGCCTTTAGGCTGGACTGTGAGAGGGTCTCTTACTATCCTGCACAGACATACTATAGACACTAGATGGGTGGATGAATTATGTGACACTAGATGTAGATTTTGTGTGTTCATCACATGATTTTACACTGTTTAAAAAAAAAAACAACCTTATTTGTTTGACTAAGCTGCAGTTTAAGTGCAGTTTTGCTGATAAGACCTCCTCCACAATGCAAATGACCTTGAGGTGGAATAGACTGTCTCTTAACCACACATCAACACTAGACACCCACAAAGAATGTGTTGCTGTGTAAGTAGCTTCAATCCTCCTGAAAATGTGTATAATACTAGGAAATATCACCTCACACACACACACAGACACACACTCTCACAGCTCGAGTAAATCCGCAAGTAGGAAAGCACGAAAATCCACCAAATCCAGATGTGCCAAGCTGGAAACAGGCAGCTCCGACCTGGAGCCGGAGGCTGTGGATACATCCCACCTCAGCGCTCTGGCTCCTCAGATTAAATACGCATTAAAACAGATACTTCATCTTCATCTCCAGCCCTTTTAAAGATGGATTAGAATTCAGGCAGCAGCTCCACACTGTGCTGAAAAGATGTTTCATTTCCTGGAGGCGTTACACCTTTTAAATAAAGAATTGTGTTTTATATAAATGTGATTGAAATCCTCTCTCTGGCTCTAAAGCTGCATTTACTTAAGAGCTGATGGACCTCTGAGAGTGTGTGACCTCCTCATAACGCTGCCCTCCTCGGGCCTCTCTCATTGGCAGGTGCCACTGCTGGTAATCCCCGGCTAATTCTTTGTTGCACCACATATCTTTGTGTTGTTCCTCCTCAAAAGCAGAGACATCCCCCCCTAATCCTGCGCTAATTACCCTTGTAAAACACAGCTTAGCACAGTTAATAATGCTGTAGTGAAGTTACGCGACATGTTTCGTATGATCCACTTTTGACTGATGTGTTGAATATGAATCCGTCTAATGATCCTCTCTGCAGTCGCCTCTCGAGCTGAACGTTTCACCCCGAGGTGTAATTAATGTGAACAAACAGGAAGTTTTCCTTTAATGCCTGACAGAGACGTTGTGGGCGACTTCATTAACCTGCCATTTAAATCTGTGAGAGCTGATAATCATTAACTTCTGTCTGCTGGAGGGGTTTTTATCACGACAGTCGGCCCATGCTGTAATTTAATTGCAGCCGTGGACCACGCTTGCCAGCAGCACCAGCTTCCCTCCTGTGATTGGTTGTCTTGTCATGAATGTGCGTCTCTGCATGTGTGAGATTTAGCATGTGTCGTGTTGTGTTAATCTCTGGTTGCTTCTCCTGGTGACAGTGTCCCAGCGTCTTGGCCCGGCTCTTTGTGGAGGTTTTCAGTGCAGTGTGTGGTGGTGGTGGTGGTGGTGTCATATGGAGGAGGAGATGTGCGGTCTGGTCTGAAAGCTTTGGCTCCACCACACGACACTGTGAAGCAACAAACCCCAATGTGCCAGTGGATTTTTTCCGACTTCTGCTACATTTGTTTTCCCGGATGCTCAGCAGAGGGATGACAGGATCGGCCATTTGTTCAAATATAACACGCACCATCAACAAATCCATCAACAACCTTCTCTGTAAACGACCGAAAAGTAACCATGGAAAGTGCTTCATTTATAGTTTTTGAGACACTTTCTGCTACAGAGGAATATTTTTTAAAGTAAAAAAAGTGCCAGATAATCTTGTTTAACTATGACTTCAGTCTTTTCCTAATCAAATGTTACACATGAAGGCCGATCACAAAACACACTGATATGAATCGGCCATTTTCAAGTCATCCTGCACTGATGCCCATAATGTGATAATGAAATGAATCATGCCGGTCATTTCATTTAGGAGGAGCTGCAGGATGTTTTTAATATCTGGATGTTCCAGCAAAAAGAGAAAACACAATATTGTCTGAAGTACCATTCTGGGACATTGTCTCACCCTCAAACAGTTTTATTTCATCTCTGCTGCCATATTTCCCAGTGAAGTGTAAAGCTATGAGCACTTTCCTATTGTATTGCTTTTTCTTTATCATTAAGTTAAAGTGAAATACCAGTGGTCACTGAAATAGGATGTTTGCAGCCTTTTGCCTCCTTTTTTCAGGTGAAACTTCTTTTTTTTTGTCAGAAACACAACAAACGATAAAAGAAAAGTGTTTTTGGACTTTGTACTTTGTCTGCACCTTTTCTGTCTTTGCTTTTTCCATTTCCTTCTTCCATTGCTGTGCCCCCCCCCTCCTTACATTATCTGCCTTTCATTTCTTTCAGACTGCAGACAGTGCCTTGACTCCATCACAGTTTGAGTAATAAATGGGCCGAAATGCTGAAATAAAAGGCTTTTATTAGCTGCATGGTGAAAGCTTCGAACCTCCCTGCTGCACTGCAGACATAAATAAAATGAATGTGTATGTCAGGAGCAGCCACCCACATTAAAGCTACTGTAGTCTGGACACACACCGACTGCCTTTTGGCATGTGTCACTTAGGAGTTTAGGGTTTGACTGGCATCCTTTGACATGGTAATGAGTGTGTGTCTCTGGTCGGCCCAGACGCTCGCTGCTCCTCGGTCTCTTCGGTGTGCACTATTTAAATAGCTCCCATCAGACTTAATTGCAACCCATGTTCACGCACAGTTGGCTCAGCACTGGTCAGGAGTTGAGTCTGCTGTCAATCATTTGACCGAACATGACTGAATTCATGTTATTATATCAGAGTTACAGCAGCTCTCTGCTTTCGTATGGTATTTAGAAATAACAAACCACCTTCATCGCCATGAGAAATACAGCGACTGAACTGAAGGCTCATCTCGGCTTTAATAACTTTCTGAAGTTGTTTCGGTTCAGTGTAATCCCCGGTCTCCAAAGCAAACTTGAAAACTTGAAAACTTCTAAAACAGTCGATATCAAACTGTTGTTTTTGTTGGGACGAGTCTGTCTCAAAGGCACAAAGAGATAAAAAGACGACCCTGTTGATTTGAGATCTGGCATATTTACAGATGATAAATAAGACGCAGATAAGAAAAGAAATGAAAATCTCTTGACATCAAACTGCGCACGACGAGTCGAACGAGCCGAGGACAAGAAAGAAAAGTTTCCATAACCTACTTCCAGGCTTTTCACACCCAACAGGTTGCACTGATGCCGATTCAAGTGCGTCTCGTTCCCCAATTAAAATCTCTCTGGTCCTGATGTGACAGTGATGTTGGACAATAACATTGTTTTATTTCGCTGCAGCACTGATGTGGTTTCCAAATCTAGTTATAGCTGTCTGAGGAGTGGCAGAGATGAAAATGTTGTTTTGTCTTTGTGTTAAAAAGTATAGAACATAAATAAGGCCACTGATAGACGCCACCTTTAACTCGATTTCTCTGAATTATTCTTTTAAAATGGTTCGTTTGCACACCGGTTTTTTCGACCAGATCAGAGTTTTCGTCAATTTCATCCCTTCCAGCAGGAGATATTGAAACCTGCTGACTCCCATTTTCAAGAAAGAAGAACAATCACATGTTCTGGTTCTGACGTAGGCATGTCATGCAAAATAAAACATAATGAAATAAGAAGAAATAGATTATATATGGCGGTAAGAAGTAAATAAGAAATCCAGACCACAACAGAAGGAGCTGCGCTCAAGGAGTTTTTTTTATCAATCTATGTCTAGGTCCATCCTCCATGATTGCTTTTATCCAGTCGTTCATACAGCAGAAAGCTTGGTGGTACTCAGCGGAGGCTCAGCTGGCTCTGATTACAGTCCAGTTGTAGTTAAACTCCACCAATTGTTTTCCACTAAAACAAACACAGTGTTCTCAGCCCTCAGTGGCCTCCATTAAGAAGAGGAGTACAATCAAAGCCATGGTCTTATTTTGACATAATCAGCGGCTCCACTTTTCCCTCAACATGTTCATCATCAGATAAAATCTATTACGAATGAAAGAAAGCTGAAATCTCTCTAACAAACCAAACACGGGCCATTAGCTGCTTCAGCTTTTTTATACAGCGAGGCTCCCGAAAATGAAAGTGCGCTGGAATGACTTGTCGATACACCAGCTGCCTCTAAATTGAGTTTGTCTCCTTATCCTTTTGGGTAAGAGAGAGATTTCTCCTCTGACACGGTTCAATAGGAAACAACGAAAAGCCTCCGTAACTCATCTCCACCATCCTGCGGCTCTCACAGCTGCAGGTGGAGGAAAAACACTGAAGCGAAAGGGGTCGGAAAAGACTCAAATTACCGTAAACGATTTCAGAGGTTTACCACCGTCTTTGATCATAAAACAGTCCTCTGTAATTCATCATCATATTATATATTCATCCTCAGTTCGACTTCCCATAAACAAGCAACGTATTGATCAGTGTCACAATTAATCCAACAGATAAGCAGCAGCACAGCAGCTGGAGGGTCGCACTGAAAGAATAGGAAACATCGTGGTCTTGAAGGAATCGATCAGGCTCTCACTGAGTGACATTTCAGTTGTTTCAAGCGTCCCTCGTCTCTGTGCTGGATGGATTTGTACAGACAGACAGAAAAGCTTCAGTCACAGACGTGTGAGGAAACAGATGTTAGGAGAGAAGAAGAAGAAGAAGAAGAGACATCAGTTAGAAGAGAGGCAGAAGACTTGGAAACCAGAAGCTGAGATCTGGGAGACAGAGACAAAGTGACAGAGGAGAAAGTCTTTAACTATGAACTGATGCAGTGACAGTGGACAGAAAAATACATCTTTCTTGTTTCCTATAGGACACAGCAGTCGTGGAAAGTGTCATCCATCAAGCCTGATGACTTAACTTCTCCTCAGATGTTGAATTTCTCGCACTGGAGACGGTCCAGATGTTGAAACATATCGTTAATTGGACGCAGTCGCCAACGATGCTTTTTAATGTTTTAGTAATGCACGTGGGAACAAACCAGCGTCAGAGAGAAAACTGGCCACCAGTCGTTTTTATGGGGGATTTCGTTTTCCCCCATCTTCTGCAAAATATGCACGTGAATGTGGTGAACAGGTACTGATGCAGGATGCAGCGGCGCACGACTCGCAGCTTTGAATGACTCATAATTCAAAAGACTCATAACTGATTGAGTTGGCTCAGAGGAGGCGGCAGCAACAGCTCCCCGAGGTCTTTAGATACTTAATCAACTGTCAGCATCATATCGACAAAGACATAAAATGAAGTCATTTGTGCTTTTTGAATGTTTTTGTTTTCTGTAACGATACGAGGCTGTGATGTACACTACGTGGCCTCGGCCCTTTATAGGCTTTAGAGGAGGCCTCAAGATTTAAGACCCTGGTTGTAAGCCATAAGCTACAGTGTTCAGTAAGTTTACATGACATCGTGTTAGTCCGGCCTAAACTGGACAGTTAAATTACATGTTAACATGTTCGTCCAGCTGAAATTGCGCTAAATTGAATTTCTCAAAGTCGGACTAACACCAGGAGTCGAATTACTCTGCATGTTTATCTCAACTGGATGCAAAATGGCTGTGGTACTCTGCACATGCTCCACAGTTTCTGCCACATAAGGTCAAATAAAATGTGTAACAGAAAGAGGAGCAAGTATACAGCATACAGCTTGTATGAAATGTAGAGGGCTGTAAAATTGTCCTTGTTTTCACCCCTTGATTTGTTACCAGTTCCTGGGAAAAGGTCCAGTACTAACAAGCCTTAAAGCCACCTGACGTAGCAGAGAACTTGGGTCAATAGATCAGTTCCCGTCATGTGTTTTCACACTGGGACAAGGACAGTGGTCCGATTGAACGGCCTAGTTAAGCTTTACTTAACTGTGCATGTAAAAAACATACTGACAGTTAATGGATGTAGCAACAAGACCTGGCTCATAGTCGGTGTTTCAGTTCATCCTTGTGCTGCAGGATGAGGTTAAAGTTGCGGGTTTTCGTGCAGGGTGTGGTGCAGGTGTTAGGCAAATGGTGAACGAACCACACTGACACTGAGCGTAAATAAGTGAACACCTTGTCAACCATGAACTTGTGAGTCCAACGGCTGCAGGAAAAAGATCATCACAGTCAAAAGCTCTAGATGTTTCCATGAAAAGAGGAACCTTAAAACTATTAAACTGTTTTCCTTTTTATTATTATTTTTATCCACCTCATTGTATGGAGTGACAAACTTTTTTTTCATCAGTGTGATGAGACTTTAAATCGGCTTTTCTCTGAGTTACCTAATATATTTAGTTTTTCTTGGTACACACTAAGTGCATGAGCCTTTTGTGCATGTGTGTGTTTGTGTGTGTCATTGATGTGCATACCAGCATACATTCAATTGCAAATTTTGGCTTTGATTCAAAACACACTGCAGCGTTACTGAGATTGATGAAACGTGATGGACCCTGTAGCGTCTTGAACACAAATGGTTTTGGAAAATGAAATGCCTTTTCATAAACAACGTT